>JABMIG010000032.1:23242-66324 GCA_013187285.1 Cyclotella cryptica
GAACGGAAACGTGAGGGGGCGACACATTTTCGGATTCGATTGATTGCTCTGTGTTAAACTGGGATCGTGGTCTTGTCACTGTAGTACCAGTATCCTTCGCGGGTGTGGACTCTTTGGACGAAACGAGATTCTGTTTTTCGCTTGGCCGTCCTTCGCATTTCGAGACTTGTTGTTGCTCGGCTCCCCCTGCTACCTCCAATTCACTTCCGTCGTCCACCGCCCGAATCACAATGGATGTAAGTTTACAGAGCAGCATACTCCCGTGGAGGCCATTCCCCAAGAGCAATATTTTTGATCCAGTGCGTAACTTTGATCCTGATCGAACTTGTGAAACTCTTAAACGTGGAGCTTCTAAGGAGGCTTTCGACCAGATTTCTAACTTATGTTTCAGAGTTAGCCTACTACTTCGTCATGTGAATACACTATCATGGTTATATGTCCTTTGGTTGGAAAAAATGGATTCAAGCGGTGGAACTCTGTCAGAGGAAGATAAGTCCATGACAACTATTCTCCTCCGGATGCATGATCACATCGACACTGGAAAAAGATTCAATGACACAAGGGATCAAATAGATCCCTCGGTTGACGCCACTAGAGTACACGACCTTGGTTTTACTGGAGTTAGCCTTGACGACTTCAAAGGTGTCAAAAGGTCCCAAAAGTCTAGCTTCAAATCAAAGTTTAAGGTTGCTTTCGATAGGTGGAGATTCAGCAATTTTAATGATGTTTTCCTGAACCCAATATCAGGCGTTTGCCTTAGTATGTATCAGGGTAAGATTGTATTTCTCTTCAGCCTGCTTGCACTCGTACTTTTTACTGATGTTTTTTTTTACAGATGTCACCGCAAAGCTGAGAGAAAAGGGGCTTTCAGTGAAAAAAGTTGAAGACTGGAATATTACTGTCGAAAGTTTTGCCTGTTTCCCCACTGTTCCACTATTATTTGATAAGGAATCTTGGAAGGCCCTTTGGCCGATAATAAACAAGACACCGCTCGAGGTGAGACAAGTCATGCAGAAACTGCAAGAAGAACGAAAACTGAAAGAGATGAAGAAGAAGGATGAGGAGAAGCGGAAACGTCAGAAAGAAGAATTAGAAAGGCTTGATGCTCTGAAAAAAAAGCTCAGCTTGAAGCCAGAAAGAGAAGAACAATTATAGAATCTCCCACACAATCGCCATTACCCAGCTCGCCAGACCTTACTCCTGAGAAAATAATGCCCCCCGAGAAGGCCATGCCATCCTCAATAAGCTCAGCGACTGCAAGTAAAGCTGTTGAATCAAATCCTCCTTCTGTAAGAAAAATCAGTTTCTTTTGTTTTTGAAAGATTTAGTGTTTCTCAAACACACATATCTCTCTTCTCGTTAGGATCTGTCCATTACTGCCCTATTAGAACTGCCGGCAATCCAATGGTCATATAGATACAAGCCTCCCAACTCCAATATCCAATACCAAGTAACAAACACTTGCCCTTTGGACACCAACCTTCAGCTGATCTTCTTGGTTTGGATTAGGGGCTTTCTTTCTTCCCCGTTCTGTTGTGGAGAAGGATTCACTCCTCGTGGACACCCTGAATTGCATCGGGAAAGGAGAGTTTGATAGAGCCCGCCATGATGTGCTTTCAGAAAGAATCTTCCATGACCATCTTGCAGGCCAAGCACTACGAAATAGTGTCGTAAGGAATGGGAACATGGAAAAATGGAGTTGTATGGGAAATGTGTTGGATTATAGGCCATTTCCAGTATTATTTTCGTCGCATGGCGTGAGGCAGTTGATTTGGGGAGCCTGTTCCAAGATGGGAGAGAATTGCACCCTTCACAAATACTTTGAAGCCGAATCACAACGCTATAGTCAGCCAAAAAAGGCAATTCCTACACATCGGTTACGTTAAAGATTTAACAATCCAACAGTCAATTTTCCACCATCTTGGAATGGATGAAAGACCATGCAAGAAACGGAAAGCTCCCTTTGTCATACAAGACGATTCCGACGCGACGCTCACAGGTCAAGCAGCATGTGGTGATGCAGAATATGATTTCTGCCCAGAACAAGGGACGAGAAAGACAAGTGTAGTGGCTTCCTTTTCGTCATTTCCTTGGGTGATGACAATATATGATGCTCCAAATGCAAACCAATTTCATAGCTTCCAAACAATTGATAAAATTACAAAGCAAGTGGTAGTGCCCCCGGACATTCAATACTCCCTTGCTGGTGTTCTTCTGCACGATGGATCGCATTTCAGAGCAATTAGTGTGGACGCCAAAAATCCACATGGGAATCATGTCATCTATGACGGAATGAACCGTCCACCAAATAGGATTCAAATGGTCAAGCCAAATGTTCCAATGTCCCAATATGCAAGGGGATATAAAATTATTGAACTGTGGTATGTCAAGGTGAAGAGTTCATCTATTGAACCAGGAAGTTCACCTTCTGCCATCCCTCCGGCAGTCCAGCCTAGGGTCTCAACTCTTCCCTCACCATCCACGGTTTCATCCACTGCCATCATGCCGCCCGGGATACCAAACCTTGGAAACACCTGCTACCTCACAACGCTCGTACAGATAACATTTTGGGTAGCGCCCCTCACAAATGGATTGAACGATGCCAAACTAACTAAGACAGACAGAAAAAAATTTGACGCCATTGATTTCGCCGGGGAAAAGAAGTCCCCTACGAGACTGTTTGAAGGTATTAAGTGTCTGAAACAACTGCTCTCCAGTATGAAAAAAAGTATTGAAGACAAAAAGACACATTTGTCAACAACAAGGACGGCTTTGAAAACTAAAATGGCAAGGCTTTGTAACGTTCTTAATCTGTCTCAAGCACAAAACGAGGCTATGGATGAATGCTGGACCATTCTCTTCAACCATTACTTTGAAATTCTCAAAGTTTCTCACCTGTACAAGGTTGAAATAAATACATTTTACCGCGAGATTGTTGAAACCAACTCCCAAGCCAAGCCTAGGGAAAGTAAAGAATCCCTTATTCAAAGCTGGCTTCTTATCAATGAAGAAGATCTAAAGAAGTGAGTCATCACCTGCATGCCACAGTTTTATCCCCATGCAATCCCTCATTTATTCTTCATGTCAATCAACAGAGGGGATCTCCTGAAAGCTTTGAGAGAGAAATATTTCGATAAGGCCGAGGCTAATGCTGAAGTCATTTCAGACTGGAAACCCGATGAGGCTAATTCGGTCAAGGCCAACACATGGGAATATGTTTTTGTCAATAGTCTTCCCCAATATTGGTGATAGGGATCTATCGAATAATTAATCGTCCAATTGATGGCAACTACACAGAAATCAAACTTAATAACAGCTTCGACTTTCCCGTGGTAAGAACATTGCAATGATTGCATTGGAAATTTGGAATCAAACTATTTTGTTGCATTATCACATCTCATTTATTACATCATATCTGTTAGGTTTTTGAAACGAATCAATTGCAATCCTCGGAAGAACAACCTCCCAATGAAGTCCTCAAGTACAGGCTCAGATTCATCTCCATTCATGAAGGTCGAGGAGGAGTTTACCTGGGAGAGGAAAAAGACGAGGCGGGGAAGGAAGACAAAGAGAAGAAGGGGAATAAAGGTCGAAAAAAAGGTAGAAAACAAGGATCTAAAAAAGAGTTGACAGCAACAGAAGACGTGGCTCACCAAGAGGGAAACAAGGAGTTGGAAGCAACAGACGTCGTGGCCCCCAATGGTGCTCACTATTATGGATACCTCTGTAATTTTTCATCATCACAATGGTACAAACTTGATGATCATGATGTGGATGTTGTGGAGGAAAATGAGGTGTTAGCAGATGCAAGGGATAAGGTCTGCATGTTGCATTACGTCCGCTTTGGATCAGTGGAATATGAAAGCTGCCAACAGATGGATACCTTGTTGTTCCCTACTCCAGAGCATAATCTTACTCTTTCCGCTGATGACCCAGAGCATAAGGTTGTTGATAATTCGAAATCTGAGCCTGTCATCTCTGTTGCAGATCATCCACATGGGGCTTCGAAACCAGCTTGCCCACCAGACGCCCCCAGTGCTCCCTGCAAAGTCCCCGATGAAGAGGCTGCATGCCCACCAGCTGCCGCTCAACTTGCAGCACCCAGTGCTCCTGCAACACTTCCGAAATTTACCAGAGCTCCAGACGCCCCCAGTGCTCCCTCCGAAGTCCCCCATGAAGAGGCTTCATGCCCACCAACTGCCGCACAAACAGCAGCACCCAGTGCTCCTGCAACACTTCCGAAATTTTCCAGAGAGGAGTACTTGGAATCCATTGCTCAATGGTATCCTTCAATGAACATGGGTTATTTGAGAAGTCACATGGTACTGGATGAAGATTGGCTTGTCAAGAGGGACAATGCTGCCGTCAAAGCTCGCAGAGCTGTGGAAGCTCTGATTGAAGCTAAGAAACTGGTATTACCGAGTTGCCAGGATAAGGACAAGAGCTATGATTCTGACGGCAACAGTGTTTCCAGTATTGCCAGTTATATGCAAAAGAAGGCAGAGAAAACCAAATTGGATAAAAATGATGCGGAATTCTTCATGCATCTCAGATCCTGTTTTCCATTGTATTTTGCATTCGACACCAGGGATGTCTCGAAGAGTTACTGTCCCTTTGCTAAGTTTAACCAAACTTGGCGAGAAAGGTTTTCTTTGGAATCAATCCTTGAGGGTATGGAATGCAATGGCACAGAGTTCACCGCCGATGGGTTGCGAGATCATATTTCTCAGTGTCATTCCAAAACCTGGTGTGGAATTGGGCTCAAGTTCTTTTACATGAACTATACCCCCACCCCAAAACAGCTTCCAAAGAGGCCACATCAAAGCAGAACAACAGGAGTAAAAAAACAGTAAGTTGACCTATTCTCAACTGACTCCTCCCGTTGAATGATTAATTTACTTACACATCATATTGAATCCACTTGACATTTAAAGAGAGGGCTCCTCCAACTGCCACGCCGCATTCTACCGTGGTGACCAATGCATATAAAAGGATGCGTGGAGAATTGACCATGACAACTTCGATCAAACCTCCTCTCCAATCTGGTGCTGCTTCATCTACCCCTGCACTTCCTGTCAGACCAGCACAGATAGCCCCTTCTTCTAGTCAAATTCCTGAACCAACCCCAGTTTCCATCACTGCTGGTGCAGAGTCTGCAGCACAACTCCCCCAACCACATGCAGTTAATGCTGCCCCAGCAATCCCTCCCTCGAGAACTCATACGCTCCCCCCTCCTCGAACAACAGTTCCTACCCCCTACAGTACTGCCAGAACACCAGGTTCTGCAGAGGCAGCAAGTGTGTCTTCTCGACCACCCAATGCTGTGCCCAGTATTTCAGCGGCAACAGATGCTGCTGGGGCTGCAAAGTCGTGTCAACTTCCT
Source organism: Cyclotella cryptica (assembly GCA_013187285.1). Lineage (NCBI taxonomy): Eukaryota > Bacillariophyta > Thalassiosirophyceae > Thalassiosirales > Thalassiosiraceae > Cyclotella > Cyclotella cryptica. The sequence continues at coordinate 28,626 of JABMIG010000032.1, forward strand.
GAACCAAATACAGTCCCCATTGCATCTGGTATAGTTGGAGCAGCGGAGCCTTTAGCACAACTGTCCGAACCACAAGCTGTCAATGCGGCCTCAGCAATTCCTCCCGCAACAACTCATAAGCTCCCCCCTCCTCCAACATCAGTTCCTATCCCCCCAAGTATTGCCAGAACACCAGGTTCTGCAGAGGCTGCAAGTTTGTCTTCTCAATCAGCTAATCCAGGAGCGTCTGCCACGGCTCCCACCCATAATCCAACAATTTTTTCATATAATACAAGGGAGATACCAGACAAATCAAAAGTGCCCGCTTTGGCAACCACAAAAGCAACCTCAGAATCCTCCGGCGCCCAACCATCTGCTGCTCTTCCTCTTGACGCAACCGTATCATTGCCAAACGTCTCATCAACAACCGGTGGAGCTGCATTTGATGCTGATAATGAGAATCCTGAACTCCAGAGAGACACATCAGATTCAGAGCCAGAGAGAGAGCAAGGGGACGAACCTTATCCTAGAGAACCAAAGTATAGAATTGGGACATTCATTAAGAAGGAAGTGGATAACATAGAGTGTACTGGGTTCATACATGGCTATGTGCTGGACAAGGAATCGTTTGTGTACCGTGTTCACCTGATCGAGCGTGACACTGAAGAGTCTATCACCGAAGAGGACATCCTAAATTTTGTTTTTTCTCATCCGATTCTTGGGTTGTGGAGAAGAACTTGGATGTTTTTGTCAGGGTGGGCAAAACTGATCATCCTGCGACCATTGATTCCATGGTCAGGTTAACCGAGGAATTAGTTGATACGAGTTCTGTTAGAATCAAGTGGAGCATCAACAACCAGAAAAGTGAGGTGGATCTTTCGACAGTTAAACCAATGCACGCGAGTCGCAGGGGAATGCAAAAGCGAAAAAGAGAAAGAAAAAACTAGCCAGTGTAGAAGACATCACCCCTGGTATGAGAAGTACCCCAACGACCACTCCGGGCAAGTCCAGGATTCATACTGTCCCAGGAAATTGCTAGTTGGGCTATCTTACCATTGCCGTCACTACATCAATTGCAACTCCAGGTATTCAAAACAGAAGACTGCAAAATTGGTAGAAAAAGCGACTAGAGCCCCAGAGGACATCGTTACTTTTCGCGACAATTACCGATTGTATCAGCAGGAAAGATCAAAGGGTTCAGCTTTACCCTCCCAAGTTACCCTTACGACAGGAATGGAGTTGTACAGGGAAAAAGACACCATCGACTCTGTCATGAAGACATGTGATGGATTGGAAGCGAAGCTCTCTGCCCAATCTTCGTTCGCAAGGTGTTTATGTCTTATGACACACTCGTGCAGGATTGAAGAGTTCCAGGCCAAAAGTGAAGAAGATGAGGACCTGAATAAAACCATGGCTGGCGTCCCTCTTGTCTTTGGTCCTCTGCGCTCTTTCATTGACAGAGACGATCAAGTCGATCTTGAACTGTCATGTTTGTCCAACATGAGTGTCACGGTTGTTTTTGTTCCCAACATCGAGATCCACCCAGTCCTACTTCGTTTCGTTTCACAGCTTTTTGGTTTACAAAAGACCAGACGGACTACAAGCATGCCATCTTTGCAGTTCATGGTCCCTCCCTATTGGACAAGACCCACCTTGTCAATCTTCTATCTGCGGGATATTTGGACTTCATTCAAGTTTATGATGTCCTGCATGGCTCCATTTTCAAGCCTGATGTGGATGACAGGATGGACCTTTCTTGTCAACAGGCAGACACAAGCTTTCCCGATGATGGATCGCTTCGCACTTTCCTTCACAATATTTGTGTGTTAGTGGCCTGTACTATCCAAGGCCGGGTTGTCAACATATCAATGAAATCACCTTACTTCAAACCAGTGAAGAAGCATCTGGCCGATTATTTGATAAACCGATCCTCGTCAGCCAACCTTAACTGGTTGAACATATTTCTCAAGAGGATAAGGTCTAATATTTTTTCCATGGATAACTTGATTCTCGGGATTAGGGATCCTGAAGGGGATGAAGTGTTTGGCCTCCACATTGGCTCCATGTTGGATAATGTATTCAAGTTTGGAGCAAAGGATAATAGGTATAAACATCATGAGGACTGGGCTAGCAGTAATTGCTGCATTGAAACTGTCTGTGCTTGGCCATGGTCATCTACAAGCAACCCGCAACTGGGAAATACAGTTTTTGGTGTCAGTGCTGTAAAAGAGTGTTCATGCTTCTTCTTCTGGTGAATTCGAGTCACTCCACGATGCCATGGTTGCAATCCCATACGTCTCAATCACCCATCGGCTAGCAAGGAGACTCCAACTGTATTCATCAGAGCTCTTTACCGTGGACCCGCCTGAACCAGAAGACTACTCTTTTCAAATGGACTTCAGGTTGCATGCAAAGCATCTCATGGGAATGCAGTCTGATACCTCTATTGTGGAGTGTGTTCCTGATTCCTCCAAGTTGGATAATGTCATAGGGGACGACTCTATGCTTCTCTCTGCTCTGAAAAATGATGTAGGCCATAGGAGCGTAGGGACGGCCAGGTCGTGGAAGAGCATTGTAAAATTTATATTTGGAACACCGGACGATGATGATGATGATGATGAAACCCCTTCGACTGAACATGGCGAGACAAGGACCCTACGACAAGATCATGATGTTTTGCAGGAAAAATTCGAAAGGGTGATGGATGGGGAGGCGTGGAGACGGTGTTTCCCATCAGTCATAATGAGAAAATTTTACAGCTGCGAGAAATTGAAGGCAACGGCAAGGATTGGAAGCCTGAGCTTGATCATGTGGAGGGACTTCTTGGGAGCCGAGCGACTCACGTCACAAAGGTGGACTGGAAGGATCCATCATTTCTTTGTGTTATGCCTCGTGATATTGGGCAACTACTCGAAGAGGGCGATTGCGTGCACTTGAACAAAATTCTTCAAGATGACCAAAATGAATTCAATTTCTTTCATCAGTTGGGTTTACTGGCTGCATACCTACAAGTGGCACCAGAAGGTAGTGATGATGCACATACCTATAGGCGGATTCCAAAAATCGCACGTCAATTTGCTTTCGAGTGTTCGAATGGGTGTGAAAATATTTTCACCAAGGAGGGCGAAAGAGGATAATCAAGGACTCCAATATATATGTCATGACATCTGAAGTAACTCCTTCACATTATAAGAAACTGCAAGATATATCTAAATTCCTGAAGGTGAAGAATTTTATGACATTGTAGGTGATCGTTCTAAAGCAGCAAAACGTGTCCAATGGGTTGCAAGTCCAACAGTTCAGGGTATTTTAGAGGAAGACGTGAAGTTTTTGAGGGACTTGAACATAACATGGAGGTGGCTCTTCCAGAGAAGGTGAAAAGTAACCTGAGCAATCATTTTGAATCACTCAAACAAGAATACGAGGCACCGGACTTTTTCCAAGTAACTGTTCTCCATCCCTACCATTCTTATCTTCGGATACGACGTCATGGGGGTTTCGACAACACCTGTTCATATGGATTTGCCGACACCCAAGTTGCAATGTCAACCTCCTTCCTGTATGGTACTATTCCCTTCATGAAGGCTATGGAGAGAATGACCAATCCCTGTTTTCAGGACAAGGACTTTGCAAAGGTCATGAAAGGCAAACATGTAGAAGAGGATCCTGATGACTTTCGTGTTGAGTTAGAAGATGTCGGCGGCACAGCCAGCGAGAACTTTGATGCCAACACTACTGACCCAATAGTAACAGGGGACAGTCCTGACCCAACTGCGACTGGCAATGGCAGCGACAGGGAGAATGTCGATCCAATAGAGTCTGTAGATAGCTCAGCAAGATCGGGGAGAAAGAGGGTTTTGGTCCCACCTCGGAATGTACCACGAGGGAAAGAACTCAGGGCACTTCCTCCAAGGGCTGCGAAGAAGAAGAAGGATGGCTTAGCTCCTGATTACCATTCCTCTCCACCGGTGGTGCATTTTTCCATGCGATTCCCCATACCGGTCACTAGGGAAAAGTTGAACTGTGCGTTTGGAAATACAGTGAATCTTTTAACATACATCAATCACTTCAATACAGGTTTGAAACAAAAGTTGTTGGATTTACAATCAAAGCAATCATATCGCGGCCTTTTAGAAATCCAGGCGTGTATTAAGCATTGCGGATATGACATCATGGTTCTTCCACAACTTACAGGTTTTACCGGTTTACATTCATTTGTTACCAAATTGAGTGTCCCCATGTTGGTTTCTCTGGAACTGAAGTTTCGCACTTACACAACCAGGCATGTGATTGGTATTTCGCCCATCATATCTCCAGAGACCGGCCAGGTCGAGTACCACATCATTGATGGAGCTCATCCCGAGATGAAGGCGATGAAATTCAGCCAAGAGAATATTGATTGGTGTTGTGGAGAGGAAATCTCTTTCAAAAAGATGGCATGTGGCTTTGCTTTTGTCCCAGGGAAGAAGAGAGTTTTGGAAATGTTGACTGACAAAGCAGGATACAATGTGGAACCCGGAACATCACTATGTTTGGTAAAAACCCAAAGACTAGTAATAGACGGGGATGGAAAAATAAAACTGACCGTAGCTATGAAAGGATATTTGGACAAAATAATGTAATCAAGAAAGACAAGAGTGAATATATGGAAATTTGGAAACATCTTATGAAAGAGTACCAAAAGAAAAAACCAGCTTACATGAGACGAAAAAAGCATCAACATCATAATGGAACCATAACATAATGCAAAACGATAACATAATGCAAAATTACACAACACAAAATGAACTACTTTGACTGCAATGTTACAATTGGGAGGACAGTTTTGCAAGAGTCATATATCCCTTGGTATTCCACTACCATAGTGAACATTTCCAATAACATGTGTGTTTTGACTGTCAAACTGTACCATCATGCTCCTAATGCCTCCCCCGTCTTCTGGACAATACTCCCACCATCCAAAATTTTGAAACACTCGAAAATCGTCGTCATCACTTGAGGAAGTCCCTTCTTTAATCGTCATAGAGCCCAAGAACAGTACACGGCGGTATCCTTGATCTCTATAACGATCAATCAATGTCACGGTAATGTATCCCATCAATGTGCATTGGGAGTCCCTTACTGGTGCGTGAATTTGAAATCATCGTGATGAAATCCAAACACGTGGAGCCATCGATGGATGAGTCTACATTCACTCTCAAAATTAGCGACAGTGTAGTCATGATCGAAGTAATGAACCGTAAACTCCATTTGCTTAAAGTTTTCTTCAATGCTCCCGTCGGTGAACCCAATACCAAATCTGTAAATACCACGCAAGCGTCTAGGAAGGCGATCAACACCAAGAGTGTGCCAGTACTCTTCTGCCGATACCTTACATTGTAATATTCCGTCTTTCCACGACATCCATGCGTAGGGTTCAACACGCTCATCGCTAAAAACCCATGTAAGCAACTTAAGGTACGGCCCGATTTCTCCAGAAAAATCTTAAGGGTTGGACTTCTATCAATAAAGAGCAGTCGTCTCCATTCTGTGTTGTCCTCATGTCTGCAGGCAGAATCCATAATTTCTAAGCGCCGGAGGTGTCGTCTGTCAACCCCGTAATATTTCTTTGCAATTCTGTGCCATATGGGGTCTGCAGTGTCGGGATCATGGTTGAGTATTTCGTCCCATTGTTTGCAAGTTTGTGAAAGCAGATACACTATCCCCATCGTCGTTGCTGCAAATTCCATGATTCTGATTTGAATGTCCGATTCAACCGTGTTCTGCCAAAACGAATTTATGAAAGATGCATCACTGCACGCCATTGCATTGGAATCCGTTTTCAGACACAATGCATCTCTATTGCTTAACTTGATTCGTTTCCTATGACAAGACAAGTATAACAGAGTAAGCGATGGTGTCCAAAGGAAATCAATCTTGTAGAACCGTTTGTGATAAACTCACTGGGACGGCTGCTCTGGCCGATGTCGTTCGTTCCCCCCGGTCTCATCCCTTGAGATCATCAGTCGAAGGCCTTCCTGTGTGTCCTGTGTCACCATATCCCGAAGGTATATTCATCTGTCGCAGATGCATTATCCTTTGTCGTTGGAACTGCGGTTAAAGCGGTCACATCCGTATCATCCGTCGCATCCTCGCTGACATTAGGTTCTTCTTCGCGAACGTGTACAGTCCGTCCAGCGTTGCAGCTGGAAGTTCCGTTCTCCGCATTTCGGCTGCTAGCAGTTCCCTTCTCTGACATTGTCCAAATAATAGTGGATGGGGGCAGATGTTGTGGAGAATGTGGCAATCTGGATTTTATGAGAATGGGCATGACTGCCATACAAATTTACCTGTAAGTCAAAAATCGAATACAGGTTACAAACCTGTGCCAATATAAAGCATTAAAGGTATCTAGACATGGCACTAATATTCTTAGTGACAGCTTACACAAAAGCAACAGAAGAATTAATTACTTCATTAGTAGGACATTTTTGAGTGGTACAGGCAACCTCAATTTTCCCATATCATCTCTCACCCTCCAGCTGCGGCAGATCATGGTTCTCATGAAGGTGTTATTTGTATTTTTCTCTCTCAAAAGTATGAAATAATCACCACATTCCTGCAATAGTTCCTCTCTGCTCTTGTACAGATGGGAATGCAGACTCTGTGGCATAGTTTCAGTGTACCAAAGATTAAATGTCCAACTCCCATCGGTGTCATTGAAAATGAGAGGGTGAACGCCAACTCCTTTGACTCGTGATTTTTCAAAACATACCAAGAGATTTCCATTCTTGTCAATCACTCCTGAAACTATGTCTTCCTGTGTGAAAACATCCTCAACCCTGGCATACTTCACCCCTCTGTTGTAAATCCTAACATGACTGGTCCGAGAATACTTCTTAGCCCTTGAAAAGGGGTTTTTCTGATTGAATGAATCCAAGACATCAGTCCTTAACATCTTAGTAAGGATTGTCTTGAGATATTGTTCAGTGTGCTTCATTGTAGATACCTCCCTCTTGAAATTTTGGATGTAACTCTCATTCTCACCCTCCCAGCAATGTCTCATTGGTCCTGACTCTTCGATCATGTCGCCAATGTTCAGCAGACTGAGATAATTTGCCCCTCTCACATAGAATGGTGCTTTTTCTTGTCTGTAACTGTTGATGTCCTGTCATCAACCTTTCTCTTTTCCTCGATCATCTCTTTCTTGATTTGAATGCAAGTTTTCACCAACAATCCATAACCTCCTGCACGATGATAGGAATAATCTCACCAATACATTGATTGTCTCTGTCGGAACCTTTTCTTCTGCAAAGATGTGAGAGATAAGACAGAACCAAGTCACTCTCATGCTCCTAAAGGCAAGCACCAAATGTTTGTCAAGGTTGTTTGCAACCTCGCCCTTATCCAAAGGCGAAAAATGGAACAAAGACACCGGGTGAATGCAAGGTAATGATCCGATTGCCAATTGGCAGTACCGAGGTTTTTCTTCTCCATATCTGAGAACTTCATAGCAAGACACCAGACTAGGTACACCGAATTGATTGTTTCTTGACTGCCTTGTATCGCATTGATGAGTGTGTGCCATGCTGCATTTTGGCCCCGATCTTTTCTGTAAGCTAACATAGATGTTTTGGCGATCAGAGATTTTTCAATTCCAAGGAAGCACATATGCATAGGCATTGTCTGGAAACTTTTCAACTCCACGTCAATTGTCCTAAAATTCCTTAGAATCTGAGGAAAGGCCAAAGATTGGGAAGCTTCCTTCCCCCCCACCAGATCTTTAGTTAATGTTGGGACCAAACTAGTTGAAAGACCGATCGCTTGTAGGTATCTTTTTATCACGTCCCCCTTGGCAGTATTTGACAAGGTACTAGAAAAGCACCAATCTTGTAAAGCTGTTATAGAGTTAAATATCATTTCGAAGGACAGCTCAACTGCAGGGAAGTTTTCAATGGTCTGTAAAAATAATTCAGGATGAATTGGGTATGTCTTGGGTTTTGTCACTCCATGGTGCCACCAATCAAGGCATTGGTCACAACAGATTTCTCTCTTCACATTCACAGTTGGGGCGAAAGAATGTATTCAATGTTTTTGAGGTGACAGGTTGGACAGGATGGAGTGAGATTGTCATCGAACTGGCCCGAATGTCTCCATCTGTGGGTGAATGTACCATTTTGAGTGGTACAAGTGTTTGAGCACCGTTCTACATAATCATTGCTTATCATTTCAAGAAACACCATTGTTGGGTATACCTGATTTTCCTTCCCTCCCCAGTATCTGAGTGTTGGAGACTGAAGATCTTTCAACTCCTTGAGCAGCTGGATGAGAATATCATTTTGGTTTTGTCTCTGAAAGCACAAAGCAAAGGGTGCTGTATGGCGGCTGGTATTTTTATAGTTGGGGGCAATGACGGTCAGTGTGAACATCTGCAGACTGTTGAATTCATTCTTTCCTTTGATTTGATGAGCCTCGAATCCATCTGACCATACTCTTACGAGGAGGATTCGGGTGTCGATCGAGATATCTGTCATGGTTGAAACATTATGGTGAAGATTACATAGGAATTTCGTCCCATAATGACCAGATTGATCTACCCAGTCATCTTCATACCCAGCACGGAAGAACATTACATCTATCCCCATTGCTAAAATATGATTGATGATTTCTTTGGCTGGGATGTAAGCAGCCTTTTGACTAATACTGACAGTTGGAATTGGTAAATTTTTGACAATAGAGTTTTGTCCTTCTGTATAGACTGATCGAACTGTCTTATGATTCAACGGGGCTTTGATGGAAGATGGCTTATCACCATGAATCTGCCATGCTGTCTGAACACAATCATTTATTTCCTGTACTATTGATGATACTTCCAGTTCGTCGATTCCACGGGCGGCAAGCACCTGAACGATGGAATTCTGATAATTTTCAGACAGTGCTTTCTTCTCAGATTGGATGATTTCATTGTGTTGGGAGATATTGTGAAGGGTCATAGTTGCAAGGTCAACGGATTTTGTGGTGGGGAGTCCATAGTACACTGACGCAATGTGGAGATGGAAAAACATGTCTTCAACTGACAGCGAGGAGAAATCACTATAGACTTTGGAGTCAATGACAGAATTGAAAACCAACCCCTTTAATCCATCCCCTTGATTCTTGTGGTCCCTCATAAAAATTTCGCACTACCACTAGGCCATTCATTACGGTTTCCCAGAATGTTGAGGAGGTTGTTCCTATCGGAATAACAAGAAATAAGACCTCGCGTGTCAGAAATTCCTGCGCCACTACTGGGATCGAATTCAACTTCCCATTCCCCCCCATCTTCAACGCCAAGGTGATCAGCAGTAACACCGCTCTCGTGTATTGTGGTTGCTTCCTTGTCTTTTATCGAGTCAACTTGCGAATCGCGCCGTAGATCAGAATATGGCTGAGAATCATCGGCGGGGGTTTCTCCGACAAGATCCGTAAAGTTTTCCACACCCTTCTTACTTTCGTGGTGGCCTGTTGTCACGTTGTTGTTGTCATTGCGTCTTACACATTTGCATCCTTTGTCTTGCAGTCTTCCAGGCGTATGGGAACTTTGACTCCCACAGGACAAGCAAAAGTATAGCGCTTTTCCACAATTCCCGATCGATGAAGGACATGGTGAATGATGGAGTACCACGATTTCATTTACAATTCTTGCAGAGGAGAAGTAGGGCCTTCCGCCAAAGTGAAACAAAGATGATTTGCAGCTGGGGCATTTGATATTTTTCTTCTTGTGCCAAAAGTGTAAACGAATTTGTATCTTGTTCTGCTCCTCGAAATTCATTTTTGTATTTGAGACTGTGTGCTGACATTTGCGGCTAGAGAGATGCAACTGCTGATATAATATTTGCAGGGGTTGTTTGATGTGGTGAGGAATGTTGCAATATTCTATTTATATGAATGATGGTTTGTTGTTGTCATTATGCACAATCTGTAATATCATGGACCCTGATGATACCAATGCAGCGATGACATTTGAAATGATTGAAGTATTACTTCTTTGGGCTGAGGTATTCTTAGCTCTAAAAATACCTAGTTAGAAAAAAATATAATCGTTTAGATCTTGCTGTTAGTAAAATTGTTAGCAGTTGGTGACAGTCAAACATTGTCCCCTAAACCTTACTAACAGTTAGCAAGAAGTGAGAAAGAATTCATTACTCCGCCCCCTGAACCGACCGTTGAGTTCGGTGTTAGCTATTCTGTTAGTGAAAAATACTTGCTAACACATTTACTAACAGTCTTACTGCTCTTACTAACAATTCGTTTGCAGTGTTTCAGAGAGCGGATTCGGTTAAGAATAGCAGTGCGAACACAATCCCCATTAAGTTTGATGACAAATTTGATACCAGTGTAGGAATACTCCAAAAAAAGAACACTAAAGGGACGTACATAGACATCCAAGAAGCCAAACGGACCATAATCCATGGTTCGGCCACCAATGAGGCAATTGTCCGCATTAAAATTCCCCTGCACAAACCCCACTATAACCCACCCCGCCACCATCTCAGCGATCCGTTTCTCGCATCCTTTATCTCCCAATATGGAGCGTATCTCATTATAATACTCCCGATAGCACACATCATATCTTCCAATTCTTGGTATTGCTCCATATCTTTGTTATTGTTGAGTTCGATTCCCTTGTGCCCACTCTGCTGAACCATCTCCACTTGACGAGCAACAAATCCAAATGACCCACCCTCACAAAACTCGTTGCCACGCGAGTTGTAATGGCACACTTCTCTTCCACCATTGTATCCGGATCAGCCTTGGCCTGCACACTCAATTGACTGATAATTTCTTGATTTACCTTCTCTGAATACTATGATAGACGCGGATCATCCATGGAGGGCACCTTCATCTTGCGTCCCCGGGACAAGTACCAATGTCTCATACTTTTATCTCCTTCCGGTCCATCGGAGACAATTATTAAACTCAGCGCCCAAGTGGTGGAGATGCCTCTAGATGATGCATGGCCTTGGATGCGAGGGATTCGTTTAAGGAAATGAATGCCAATGTTTGAAAGATGGGTTGTTTCATAACTCCCACGAATCATCCGTGGGACAAGTAATTCTTACAAGCTGACGTCGTGGACGTGGTGAGTGCCTAATTCTGGTCAATCTGGTATTGGTGTGAAAAGACCGCATTGTGAAGATCTTCGTGAGTCAGATGTGAACCTTTGCTGGGAAGAACGAAAATTTTGGCGGTTCTATGATTTCCCATGTGAATAGATTATATATTTGGCGATGTGCCTGTTCTTGCAAACAAAGTTTGTTACATATTGGACTTTTGGGAATGTATGTATGCAAGTACTCATTGACCTAAGCCGTTTTAATGTAGTTTGTACTATGTAGTAACGGATAGATACAAGTCGTTGGGAACTTATTTTTTATGAGTTAAGTTGTCTGCTAGTAACAAGCAGCAATGAAGCAAATATGCTTCATTGCACAAAATGAAACTGTGTAGGATCCTACACAGATATGGTATGTCTTTATGTCATTAGTTGATGACATAAAGCATTATTCCCAAATGGTATTTCTGGGTAGTGAACCTACTCTTGCTATTTGCTGGTTCTTGCCATTATTGGAAGATATCCCTCATCTCCTGAGAAATTAAGGGTATCTTTCAGTTTACCCTAGAGTACTGCTGTAGGGTAGATAATTGGCCTATGTCACTCGCCCCACGATTGGAGAATCAGCGTGGCTCGCGGAAAAGTAAAACCTCTGTGAGGAAAAAATCCGATACGAGCCAGACTTGCAGAAAAAACCTCTTGGTTGAGGTTAAACATGTGCAAGCTGCCTGTGACTTTTTAACATACATAGTATTGTATGTACTATATGAAGTGTAAGTTCTTGTGGAGAGGGAGATTTGGAATGGCTTGTGATAAAGCTGGTGTTTTTGTACTCTCCTAAGCCAAATGTACATGACTTACATCCGCATGAAACCCTGATTGTCTTATCGTATAACTTTTTGTGATAGTCCAATTATCACAGTTGTACAGACTGAATATTTGTGCGGGGTAAAATACCTTTGTATACTAAGCATTGCTTTCACTGACCATGTGACCTAACTTTGATGAGGATCAAGTTGGGTTGGTTTGGTGTTGCCTGGTGTCTCCTGTTGATTCTGTATGTGTGTGCAAAGGTGGATTGCCGAACAACAATTCCATCTTATGATTGCTACACTGCATTGAGGCGATAGGCACTGCATAGTAGGTATGAGTGAATGGCATCTGAGTGTTTGTTTAGGTAAACATGGTGCCACTAGAAGCTGCTGACAAGACCATGATTGGTACAGCAGGCCAAGCATCTCCATGATCTGGTTGATGTTGAACTCTAGATAGTAATTCACTTTTTGGGTTTTGATTTTTGAAGACTCTGGTTGACTTACACTGGGAAGCCAAATGAAATGCATATGGTCCGAAAGTGTAGTGTTGAAACTGCACCTGAATTGTCACGATTCGGCAAGTGAACAATGTTAAGTCATACATAATGTATTGACTATAATCATTGGAAGGTCCAAGTGTCAACGTCTCTGTCGTTTTGTACCATTAAGAGTCCGGATTCAGTGTGTATGATATCCTTTTGTATTTTGCAGCAGGGATCCTCAGGGGAGGTCTGTACCTGTGTAACTCTTTTGTTGGTGGTAATGACATTGCAACATAACTAAATGTGCATGTGCCTACCAATTTTTATATTTTGTAAGACAGTTGTTGACTATAATCTTATGGTTTATGGAACCATATTGTGACTTCACAGCGAGCATCATGGAGAAGTGAACCTTCCATGATATGTTGACAACGTAATAGTTGTGTTTCTCTTTGGATTTGTCTAAGCTAGTGAAGCAATACTACATTTCTGTGTATAGCTGCCTGTGTTGCATTTGTTTTGCATTGCATGCCAACAAGATGCTACATGTCTCTCAATAGAGATGTTCATGTTTGACTCATCCTGTGTGTGAGATGTGATTCCTGTTTAACTAGGGATACTCACAATTCTATATGCTGTGGTTTTACAAGAACAGAGGTTGTGGATCGTTTTTGTTCGTGTGCTCATGTGATTATGAGGCTTATTTTATGGTTTGTTGTGCAACACATATGTGCACTACCTATGGTCATCCCGTTGTCTTTAGCAAAAAGACCCACGTGTTTCGGTGACTCTAAGAGTCCTTCCTTATGGACACCATATGTGTTCTCCATGGATAATTCTGAAGGTAAACCATCAGAAGTTCTCACAAGAGAATCAAGTACTAGTCATTGAGTCTCAGTGAGACCTTAATCTAGTAAGACAAAGTGTTGAATCCAATGATGTTAATCATGGTCAAGGATTCATTTTCTCTTATTCTGTGTATTATATGCACTCTAAGTTCAGCAAGCTGTACTAGAATGCGAGCATACCCAACCTGAGTTGGTGTTGCTCTAGACTTGTTGTGGTAACAAATGTCTAACATTTATGTGTCTCTTTTTTGTGTACAGTGTACCTCCTCCTCTACAATTCCAGTTGTGAGCGAGGTGAGACAATCATATTGTCTTACCCAAGGTTCTCCCTTGTACTGGACCACCCAGTAGCATGTGAGTTCCCTGTATGGGCGAATGTTTCAGCGAGTTTCTATCTGCTTGTAAGCATGGTGCTTTTGCCATGCGAAGACTTTGGGTCTATTATTAAGCCCTTGTTGTTTTTGTGCAGAGATGTTGTGTATTGGTTTGTCATGCAAACCCTTACTCGCTGCTTGGTAAGTCCATCCTAACCTTGTTTAAGGTGGTCTCTCAAGCTAGCCTTTGGAGAATATCATATTACTCCAAATGAGTTCTATTGTGAACAGTATGGCCATCATTGACTCCATTGAATGTGCTTGTGAGGCACATGGAAAACCCATGATTGTTATTGCTAGCTCTGAGTAGGTATAACCTTCTTCAGATTTTCTAGGCACGAACTGGTTCTAGATGCGTCAGTATCTAGTCTATGATTAGTTGACTTTTCCTGAAGTCTTATGGTGTTTGCAGAGTTGAACATAGCAACATCTACAGTACTGTAAGGATTCTTTTGAGTTTAGACCGTTTTGCTAACTTTTTGTCCATATCTTATTTTAAGAATCACTTTTTTGATTTACAGTAATTTATGTTTGTTTGGGTGTTCTGTTGTTGTACAGCCAGTTCTGACGACGGCTGTCAATGAAACCCTCCAGTCGCCAAGGTAAATTGTCCTCGTTGTTTTTACTTGACTTTTTGACTGGTTGTGCTCTGTCTTTATAGGCTGTAAACCTACCTCTTTGGAAAAATAGAGGTAAACAGGCATGTTCTTCCAACACACTAAACTTCATCAAACAGTTTCTCTTGTCGTGAGAAACCTCAGTAACGTGTATGAAATTGAGTTTGTAGTGTAAGTGTGTGTCTTTTTTTTACACAGCTTGGAAGGTCTGCTAGTTTACTCAACCCCCAGAGGAGTTTTTCACCGGAGTGGTTAGCTCTGTGATGATGAGTATTTTTGCTCACGAAGAGTCCTGCACTTAAGTGGTTAGCTATGTGCATGGTATGTTGTGTCCAGGTTTTGTTTCAACTCTGGTTCACAGATTTTTGCAGACTTTGCATCAATTATCACTGGCAAGGTAAAATTGATCTTAACATATTTTATGTTGTTATTTGTTCGAAAATCTAGAACAATTCAAACTCAGTTCTTGCATTTGTCAAAGACTGAGGTCATATGCTGGCTTAGTCACTCTGGGTAATATGTACTCAGAAAAGTGTGTTTTGACAGGAATTTAATGCTTGCGCAATAAAAAACATCGTGTGACTTTGCCCTTCCTTTTGAGTAGGAAGAACCCATCCTGCGTGCGCCAAGAGTTTGACACCTGCCTAGCTGGGTAAGGAAAACATATGGATGTTCCTAATTTTGGAACATGGGGAAGCTTGGAACTATGTCCTTTTGCTTTCACTGTTACTGTAGCAACACCTTGTCAGGGGTTCGACTCCCAACATGGTTTGATTTCCAGTTGCTTTTTTGATACCATTGCTTGTTAATAGTGCAGCATGGCACATGTGTACATTTCTCACGTGGGAGAAGAGTTCATCTTCTTGAGAAAACAATTCATGATGCCAGAAGATTTCTTGGCATTTTTGTTTTATTTTTACATGTAGCAAGGTATTTGAATATCAGGTTATTTTAACGTGACAGTAGAATTTTGATCAAGATTTTTCTCTAACGAGCTCTTTAATTTAAAATTAAATAATTCGAATTTATATTTTCGGGCTCTAAATTCTATTTTCCTCGGACCAGAGGTTGTGCAGTGGCTATTCATAAGCCAACTAGCTTTCTTTCCTTTTTGCCAAGCTCGGTAGCTTATATGCATGAAAGGAATACCACATGAGAAGAATTCTCACTTTTGTGGACTTTTCTCACTTTTTTTGCTTGGATTTAAGTAATAAATCAACAAGTTGCGTGTTTCCTGACAAAACCGCAAAAAGCATGCAGCATTCTTGCGCAAATCGGAAATTCGCGAGAATTTTGCTTGGAGTGTTTCTGGGGCACGACACGTAGTCGTTTTATGGGTCCTTCTTGCGCCCCCATGCGTGCTGGGACTTGGAGACAATACTCCGTGTCACTCTGACGTCTGACCGGGATGCGGCAATATCTTGCGCTCCTATGCCCGTGTGAGGAGTAGAACAATGTTCGCTCCTAGACTGGTCCATCGCACACGTGGGCTGAGCCCAGCGAGTCTAGGATACATGATACATTGTCGTTTTTTTCAGGTCGTGATTGCGAGGGCTGTGTCGCGATACGATTTGTGAAATGGGCTGTGCCGTGACGCGCTCCCATGTGAATGGGGCTGATCCGCGATCGTGGGACTGCGTCCCGCGCGGGCTCATTCTCCCTTGAGGATGTGTCTTACACATTGGAAACCTGAGAATCGCGAACTTCCAGGGGAATCGCGAGTCTTTCAAGTGACCGAAACCTCTCGGGGGTCACGAGCAAGCTTTTTAGGCCTTAGAGGCCATACGCTTCTTCATAGGGTCATTTTATGCCCTAGAAGATCCTTTCTTTGTACCGCCCTAAGGCTGTAAGTACTACGTAATCCGTGGTGTCACTGCAGCTGCATGTGATCACGGGTACGGACTAATTTTAAGTCTAATCGTGTTTTTAGGTCTAAAAATAGACTACACACATATTGCTCTTGCGGATAAAAAAATAAACCGAGGCATTTATGTTTATTGCCTCCTCATTTGTAATGAGGGGCTGCTACTACCTAATAGGCATGTAAGCATTTGTGCCACAAGTGCGTATGATACGTCACAAGTGGTCTTTTTTTCACGGCAAGTGCACTATGTGCTAAATGCGCGCTCTGCTAACAAAAGCGGAGTATACCCGAGTCAAGTGGGATCTAGTCCTCACTGACGTACAGGGGAATTCTTTTTAGCTACGTGTTTCAAAAAAACACGTGCTGGCCTGTGAGTGAACTCACTTCAACTGGCTGAGTACGTGACTCGGGGCTCAGCTGTGGCAATATTGCTACTCTTGGGGTCAGGCAGCACAAGTTGCGCCATGTGTAACACACCAAGTGTTTTGTACGGCTTCGAGCAACAATGGACGACGGACAGACGAACCTACCATGGTCAACCACCGACAACAGCTGATGGATGATGGATGGTGGAACGACGGACAGACGATCCGATCTGGTTGCGCGAAGGCTATCAATTGATAGTGACCTAAGCCGTTTTAATGTAGTTTGTACTATGTAGTAACGGATAGATACAAGTCGTTGGGAACTTATTTTTTATGAGTTAAGTTGTCTGCTAGTAACAAGCAGCAATGAAGCAAATATGCTTCATGTGTAGGATCCTACACAGATATGTATGTCTTTATGTCATTAGTTGATGACATAAAGCATTATTCCCCAAATGGTATTTCTGGGTAGTGAACCTATTCTTGCTATTTGCTGGTTCTTGCCATTATTGGAAGATATCCCTCATCTCCTGAGAAATTAAGGGTATCTTTCAGTTTACCCTAGAGTACTGCTGTAGGGTAGATAATTGGCCTATGTCACTCATACACGGACTCATGCCAAAAAGAGGCATCTGCATCACATATAGTATGGGTATGGTATACAATAATGAAGCCGTCCATAAAAAATAATATCATAACATGATTTTTTTTGGCTGAAGTAATCAAGGTTCTCACAACGGGGCACATTGATTAGACGAACAACGGTTTTTTTAAGCTTTTTTCTCAGAATCGGATCGAAACAGAAATTGGTTGATGACTTTGTATTTTGTACTTTCCGATGTACTTTGTACTTTCAGATGTACTATGTACTTTTCGATGTACTTTGTACTTTCAGTTTTGAATGTACAAAGTACATCCAAAAGTACATATCGATGTGGGAATCAATATATTATATACGGGAAATAATAAAAGAGTACAGAGTGCATCCGAAAGTACATTCTTGTACTTTCGGATGTACTCTGTACTTCGATTGTACTCTGTACTTTCAAATGTACGTTAAATACAAAGTGTATGTTAAAGGGTACATGTACGTCAAAGAGTACAAAATGTACAAAAACATGATTTAACTTTCTCAAAAATCAAAAAATATGTAACTAGAGGAAGTGCATAGCTTTCTCTTCTGCAGATAACTCACTTTTTGGCAACCCCCCGGACAACATGCCTCCACGGCTGTTTAAAATTCATACTCATATTATTTTTTATTGAAAGTATCAATTTGGTCTGTTTTCATTTTTGATGTAAATTTCCCTGAAGTCCATTGTCATCTGATGTAAATTTCCCTGAAGTCAATTGTCATCTGAACTTCAATTTGAGGCAAACCCCGTTTAATCATCTCTTGTTATTCCTATCGTATGGTACCATACTATTCCTGCTCTTCCCTTCTAATGAGACCATTGTGAGAACAATGGAATTGAAAACCCTCCTGCAACTGACAATATTCGTTCAATTCCTCACAAGTTGTCGATGTGACTCTCCAGCAATAAGCCATTACATCACGCGTGTTCCGCCATTGACGAGACTGCAGCCCAGATTTCCATCGCAGCATCGTCTATCCAGACTGAAATTTGATGAATGTCGAACTCTGAGTCGTTTTGGCTTGAGATCGAGTTTGTTCACCCACAATGATATCAACACTCATAGATCAT
Source organism: Cyclotella cryptica (assembly GCA_013187285.1). NCBI lineage: Eukaryota > Bacillariophyta > Thalassiosirophyceae > Thalassiosirales > Thalassiosiraceae > Cyclotella > Cyclotella cryptica. The sequence goes on from JABMIG010000032.1 coordinate 46,750, forward strand.
TGTATGATGAAAATACAGACATTGTGCCTCCCTCTCCGTCAAATGGTGCACCCACCACTAAAAATACATCAGAAGGAGCACAGGACAAAACCATCGCAACCAAGCCGCCAACTTCATCGACGTCTCTGTCTCCACTGCCCAATGGCACCAACGTCGTCATCAAGAAATGATCCAAAAATACCGCTCCCAAATCCTATCATTGGAGCGTGACAGCAGTAACGTACTTGCTCTATCTCTCCTTGCGCTATATCCAACATATCACTGATGGCTCTCTCCATACCCAGTGGGAATTTATCCATTCCAAAAGCAATATTTTTTTCCATCATTCCCGGATCCATGTTCTCTCTGTGGAATCTTCAAATACTGCATGACTGTCTCCATGGATCATTGTTTCCCAAACAAAATATTACCCTACCCCTCATTGGACGGTGAAATGAAAATCGTTGCAAAATGCCCTATTGTTCTATGGGGATCCATGCCTTCGGCCTTGGATATTATCTCTACTTGAAATATGGGCATTTATCCCATCATAAATCGCGTGGGGATGCAGAGAAGCTTTTGTTGAAGACATTGTTTGATTCCGATCGAAAGGAGTTTGAAGATGGAGATATGTTGTTTGTTGCTCATCAAATGAAATTGAAGGGAGAGGTGGGGCCACGATTTCAATTGGGAAGGGGGGGAAAGAAGAAAGAGGTGGTGATGTATATTAGCAAAGGGGGGTTTAGTTTGTGGAAGGAAGGCTATCCAATCAAGAGCGCATTGCTGTTTGCTTCCTCCTTTTTTATGTGCGTTTCATGCCAATGGTGAATGATGTGATTGTGGCATTGACGGGGAGGAACGACTTCTTTCCCAACAAACAAAAGCAGTTTCACAATGAGTGTGCCATGGTCAGTGTGCTGTGGCTGTCAGAGCTTTGCTGTGGAAAATTTCCGGTTGGAAGGCATTACTATTCTTGTACTTTCGGAAACTTTGTGGTCGATTCCACCCCATCCGGCCTGCGCCATGTTTGTGACTAATCATGGTTCGACAATTGATGAGACTACTGGGGATTGTGTCCCCTCCTCTTCAATGTACGCAGGGCGGTGGTATTTTAGTTTCACTCTAGGTACAAATTATCATGTGGAACATCATGATTTTCCTACGATTCCATTGCATTGACTGGGAGAGTTACAAGAGATTGCTCCAGAGTATTATAGAGCCGGAAAGGAAGATAATTTGTGGAGCATTATAAGGAAGGCTTTTAGAAGGCCTGAATTTTATGCTTGTATGGACGCAGGAGTAATGGTGTAGAAAACTTTGTTGGTAGACTACAATAGTTAATGCATCCTTTGGCGGATTTGAGTAGACTCTTGTTAACGCATTAAGGTAATAAGTCAAACACATATTGTTGTATAATTGTGAATTTAATTTATGGCCCTCATGTTTATCACTGATGAAGCTTGAACAATATTTCTACTGAGGACCAGCCATTTGAATATGGTCTGCGTATGTCACCATCATCTAGGTGTCAGGGTAAATTCTCGCTGCAAAGCATCGGCAAATAATGCAACTTGACAAATCATTTTTTTGCTATTTGTGTCCTTGTGAGTCTAGTGCCGTACCTCTCGAATGAGTTGGAGAATTCTGCCTCTTGACCATTCGAGCCTTTTGTTCTTTCTGGAGGAATAGGACACAAATCGAAGCCATGATGGCAATGTTGAGAACTTGTGGTTAGATGAGGTGTCAATATGTGTTGGAGTTGTCAATCTTGGTTTTTTGCAATTTATGACACTGAGCACCCGAATCATGAAACCGAACTTCAGTGGATGCCTGGTTGTATCAGAACATTATAATTTTTCTGTTGGTGTCTCTCCGCAAAGCGCGCTTTGCTTAGGTACGATACAATACAATAGACGACAGGGCCACAACACGACGTAAAAGATTTCTATGATGGATTGGATACCTCAAGATGAAATAAAAGCTTATTATTACTAGCAGCCGCTGCAAGATTTTTTAGCAGAAGCTGTGGTGTCTAATTGATAGGCATTGTAGGTGATTAGTTAAGTTGCCATTTTGAGCTCAAAAAACATTTATCATTAGTAAATAGAATGAGGTGTTGTTCTAACAAAAGAATGTTCTACTGTATATGCCGGAGTATGAGGACCATTGGATTATATCCACTCGTAACCACCCAGTCAGTTTCTCCTTAATGCCAGCAATATGCCGATATGTATTGCTCCCTGTGACTCCCAATGGTTGCCGAGAAACATTTGATGACGTTGGAAATCACTAACATGGTGGAAGGGTGGACAGCATGGACGAGCAATGGAGGGAGGGGTACACAAGAACTATGGTACAGTCGTCGTTTGTAGAGGTAAGTTTCAAGATACGAATAATTTTTCACCGTGTTAAAAAAGCTTATTTCACACTTGTTAAAGTACCACCCAAATATATCTTTTGACATTTGCGGTCCTTATACTCCGGCATATAGGGTACTAGTTTAACAGTAGTACTGGTGTGTTACATGGGCTGCCGTATAAAACATAGCAGATTATATATATGTCTGAGAACGCGAAACTCCATCTGGATGTGAGTAATACTATCTATTGTTCTGTAAGTATAGTTACAACGTAAGCGTAAGGAAAGTACCAGGGAAAGTCACAGCGATGTGTATACTTACATAAAGCAACTAAGTTGTACTTACGAGTGACATCAGTAACTTTCTGACATAGACATCCGTACCTACATGCAATCGAGTAATGTATTCACTCGTTTTTGAAGTTAGTTACTCTCGACAATCATTGCATATAGTAACACATCGTTTTTGTCATACAATACTTAGGTTAACAAATAGTGCCCAATCATGCTAATTAAGAATGAGGAATTGCGTTCATCAGGAGCGACAACTCATGTTTGTTCTGAGAAAAAAATCACTTTCATTATAAGTCTTACTTCTCTGTTATTGGAGTTATTACATATGCCCATCAAGAGTGACTGATTATGTTCCTCACGAGAGAAGACTTACAATTATTGCATGCAATGTAGTATGATACTCCAGTATGACATTGAATCGCTATGCCTTAACTTAGGTTAATACTTATAATTAATTCTCACTAATTCGAACAAACAGTATCCCCGTCATTAATCTGTTCTATCATTTCGTCATATCCATCATCACTAGGCACTAAAGCCATCACACATTTTGGAGAATCCAAAGGAGGTAAGGAATCATCAGTCGATTGTGTAGTTCGCAACCTCTTGTTCTTTGTCAATCCATTCATCCAATCATCCTTTTCCTCATCATCCTTCCAAAAACAGAAATATCATTTCCCGTTTCCTGGCATTGTAGAGGAATTGTGTCAATCTTCAATGAGTCTGCTTGTAGAACTCGATACCTTGTGCTTTCACGGCATCACAAAAAGAAATCTTCTTCTGCCCGTGAGTGAATATAGGCTTCACCTGAAGGTAATGTTTCCTATCTTCTGCGCTGAGCCCCTTGTCCAACATTTCCGATAACGTCAACTTCTTGTACTCACGGAACTTTTACTTCTCCATCTGTGATGCAATCGGATTATCTGAGAGGAATCGCCCCTCTTGCTTCCACACCTCACTGTGATTCTCTAAAACAAATAATTCTCTAAAACAAATATGGTATATGCAATATAACTCACGGATAACAATTCCCACAGTTGCTTGTTTTTCTTTTCATCATCCCTGTACCACCTCTTCAAATAGTCTCCTTTGTGTACAAAGCACTCATCATTCTAGTGATCATGCAGTACCACCCTCCCACCCCTCCCACGAAGTCCTTCCACTGCATGTCCTCTCTAGATGCATTCTCTCCAATCAACTTTCTCTCTCAGAAAGGCTTACCTGAACCGTCACTACCAACCAATATATAGAGCTTCATGATCATGTATTGCGCCCCCGCTTTGTAATTCACCTGCGACGATTTTTGTTTTAGTAATCCATTTTAAAGAAACTCAAAAAGATCATCGTCAAGACTTACTTAGAAAAGCCTTCCGCACCGCATTATGGAAGTTACATTTCAGATTTCGATACTTGATATGCACCATTCCTGCAATTGTATTCTCCCAATACCAAGATTTTCAAGACATCGGGGAACATAAATCCTGTTTTATTCATCAGCTTGTTGCACACACTGTCTTTTGTTTCGTCATGCTCATTCCATATCCCCGCTCAAGAAATTTGATGTGTGGGAAGAGGACATCGGCGGCATAAGCTGTTACTCGTTGGTAATTCACAGCATCAGTTCTGTCGTACTGTGGACGTTGTCCGCGTTGTCATGTCCTGTGTTGGGATTCTTCTTGCCGCACAACATGACAATTGTCCTCTGAAGCTGTTCCTTGACTTCCCTCATTTCTCTCTCCATAGCGCTCAATCTTGCTGTATAAGCCCTTCTTAGTCCGTCTACTCTTAACCCGCTAATCTCACTAGATGTCCCTGGAGTTGCTGGTTCTTCTCGTACTTCAAAACCTGGAATTTCATCAAGTGAAAGATCATGAGAAAAGTGACTGCTATTATTTACCAACATTTTGTAATCCTTGTTGCAGTTGGTATAGAAGACAATTACTCTTTGTGGTTGCAAGGCTGCGTTATCCAAACCATTTAATTCAACATATAATGGAGATGCATGTCTCACATGTTCCATTGAGAGAGTATGAGGCATCTGAAACACTTTGTACATATTTCTCATATAGGTACATTAGTTAGTCCATCTATACTTTTGCCTTTCAATGTTTTGGTACCACGCCACAATTTTGTTGAGTGATTATTTGGATGCGATCATAGAAATGTCTATGTGCACATCTTAGGAATTTTCCGACACACTTACATTCATTATGTGTTATAGGAACTCACTCATAGATGTTTACTTATGAATGATATACATGTTAATTCCAATGTTGTCGGAAAAAGGAATCGCGCCATAATAGCAAGAAGAATTAACAGCGAGTACTTATTATATAATATAATACACTAAAAATTTCCGATTAACTAGTTAGCGTTCTTATTCTTTTCTATATAGGAATTCAATAGATATATGTAGAAAATACCTTTCAAAAGAAAAGTTGCATTTGAAATCAATTATTATACACATCACTTGCATCTCATTTTATGTATTCTCCATCTTATTGCTATCAGTCGTCCTCTTCATGTTTCAACTTGTTGACCATGCCAAAGTATAAGCCACCCAGAAAACCACATTATAACAATGCCATCAGAACCCCATATGCAAAAGGGTCTATGTGTCCTTACTCTCGCTTTGGATGTAAATTCATTGGAATTGACCTAAACAAACACATGAAGAAGTGTCGTTTCATCTCGGCGGTGGAAGAGAGAAGTGAATTTATGTCCAGTTACAAAGGCAAGACTATACGAGCGAGTGCAATGACGTGAAGCAGTTCAATCCACTTGGCGACAATGATACAAGCAATTGCACAGCTTCGAATCAATGGAGAAGGACTGGTAGGTTGCAATCGGCCGTTTGGTAGAGATCGATTGATTGATGGCAGAAGTACTGGTAGGTATGTTTGCGATCGGTTGGTTGGTTGCAATTGATTGATTAACTGCAATTGAATGTATTGAATACAAAATATTGAATCAAAAGATTGCAATAAGTTGTATTGTTTGCAGTGTACCTGTCTGTTGGAGATACTCTGTGAACAAGATGGTAAAGGTGTTGGGAGACACCGTGAGATGTGTTGGTCCAGAGGTACAAGATGGTGGTGGTGTTGGGAGACACCGTGAGATGTGTTGGTATAGAGGTACCACAGAGTGCAAGCCAGGGATCAAAAAGAATCTATGCCTGGATGCAAGTGGGGAGAATGATTGGACATAATTTACTGTGAAATGTAAGTTACACATGGAACGTTTCATGAAGTACAGACAGATAACTATAGTAAAGTTGAGAGAGACATAAGTACAAATACTAGATTTCAGATGAAATGGTAACATAGGGCTCTATGAGTAAGAGGATTTACAAAGGCTTGAAAGAAAAAAAGATTACTTACATTTAATATGACGCCTTAGTTAAAGTCTTTAATCCAACATAGAGATAATATGTATACACAAAATATTTGTAACTAACATGATATCGCAGAATGGAGCACTTACACAAATTGTGAGCACCATCGAACTAACAACCTCTGACTTACGGGCTCTCAGACGTATGTACCATAAAAAATAAAATCGTGTCACTACTTTTCTACAACATGACGATTTCTGCTGCCGCAGTGGCAACACCTCTATCATGGCAAATACTGTTACAACACCCAGTCCGCCACGATCATCCTCACTGCAACATCACCCATGACCATCCTGCCGCTCAGCTTGGTCAGATTTGCCATTGCCAGAGAAATAGCACCATTTCTACTATGCAATTTTTGTTAGATGGTGACCATCATGCCCAAGAGGGGGAAAGATGGGATTTTGGTGAAGGTAAGTCCATTTTTAAATCAAATCTCTTGCCAATATTCCCTGTAAATCATTAACTTAGTTTCCGTATTGCTCTTTCTGTTGTGGTCGCCTTGGTCTTGGTAGGCTAGGTTGCCTGCCTATTGCTTTCATGGTGATATGTTACCAGCACATGCAAGACTCAACAATCAACCGCAATACTGTAGATTTGATTGGGTTGAGCCGGCATGGGACATTCTTGCTCTGGAAATGATTTTGTAGTAGCAATAAGATGGGTATTAGAATTGATAACTGCAATTTGTTGAGGAAATGAGAGTAGGAGAGTGCATAATATGTGTGTGGCTGGACGACTGGACAAAATTGTTTCATGCTATCAGACAATGAGTCTTTTTCATAACAAATATGAATCAATAGAAGAGCAACAATTGAAATAGTATATTTTAACAAAAGAATCTATTGAAATTATAGCCTTAAACAGTTTTCACTGGTTAGAGTACAGTTTATGAGAGCATCTACATTCAGCAGCAAGCTGTCACAGCATACCACATGAGAGTGGTATGTTCAACTTCTTGCTTGGCCTTGACGGCCCTGTTTGAGCTCTTCCTCACTCCCATTTATGTCTGGAGTGAGGTGAAACTATGTTATTGCAATTATTTTTTTTATTGAGTTATTGCCAGTGTATCAGGACAATATGAAAAGATGGTTGTGATTCTTTTCGTGAAGCATGACAATCAACCATCACTGCAAACGAAAAACACTGGTAACCTCCCCGTACACTCACAAAACGTCAGAGTGTACGGGGAGGATACCGGAATTTCAAGAGTGTATGGGTGGGTTACCGGTTTTTTTATACATTACTTAAGCCGCATTTTCGTTTATCATGCTAAGCTTTGAAGCAAAAAAATCTTCCGAGTGGTTGTTTGTTTCATGACTCACATTTAGTGAATCACGAGTTGTAAACAGCAAGATCACCTGTTGGGTCTAGTTTTGGTTTCAATTCTAGACTTGATCTATGATTTCATTTAATGAGTGCGCTTTGGGCCTATTCATATTTTCAAAATAATATGGTACTATCAGAAGTGACTGCGCCAAAAAAGAGAACACATAAGAATAATAAGTGGGGCTGAAAATTGGTGTAGTGTGTCTACGTGTTTGTTACTTATTCCTTTGTATCACATCACCTAATTGTTGTGTGGCATATTTGTATATGATAAAACAGTTTTAGTACATCTACGTATGGTACAATACTACAACAATGGTGCTTGACCCAGACACAACAGTATGGTGCAATAGCAGTGTGCCCTCTCACTGCTTTCACATCACACAATCATTTTTTTCAACTACATCACTGATACCCCACTGGCCCATCATGGGAACGGCCGAAACTCAGTCCACAGATTGAGTTATCCCTCCCACCTTGCACCGCCATGTTGCCAAGAACAATTGGCAGCGGCGGGTATATTTTGGGGGTGAGTTGTGATGAACTCACCATTTTTCCCACTATTATACTCACCACACGGCCAATTTTTTTTCAATTAATTAGTTGCAGGCCTGCCGGCGAAATTGCCGAAACTCAGTCCACAGACTGAGTTATCCCTCCCGCCTTGCACCGCCATGTTGCCAACAACAATTGGCAGCGGCGGGTATATTTTGGGGGTGAGTTGTGATTAACTCATCATTTTGACCCTATTATACTCACCACATGGCCAATTTTTTTTCAATTAATTAGTTGCAGGCCTGCCGGCGAAATTGCCGAAACTCAGTCCACAGACTGAATTATCCCTCCCGCCTTGCACCGCCATGTTGCCAACAACAATTGGCAGCGGCGGGTATATTTTGGGGGTGAGTTGTGATTAACTCATCATTTTTGACCCTATTATACTCACCACACGGCCAATTTTTTTTCAATTAATTAGTTGCAGGCCTGCCGGCGAATCGCGAAACTCAGTCCACAGACTGAGTTAGGCATTCCCATTTGCACCGCCGTGTTGCCAGCAACAATTGGCAACGGCAGGTATATTTTGGGGGTGAGTTTTCATGAACTCACCATTTTTTGCACAATTATACTCAACACATGTCCATTTTTTTCCAATAAACTAGTTGCAGGAGAACTGGCGAAATCGCCCATACTCAGTCCACAGACTGAGTTATCCCTCCGGCCTTGCACCGCCGTGTTGACAACAACAATTGGCAGCGGCGGGTATATTTTGGGGGTGAGTTTTCATGAACTCACCATTTTTCCCACTATTATACTCACCACACTTCCATTTTTTTCCAATTAACTAGTTACAGGTGTACTGGCGAAATCGCCGAAACTCAGTCCACAGACTGAGTCTGGCATTCTGCCTGGGACCGCCATGTTGCCAACAACAATTGGCAGCGGCGGGTATATTTTGGGGTGAGTTGTGATTAGCTCATCATTTTTGACCCTATTATACTCAACACATGTTAATTTTTTTCAATGAAATAGTTACAGGCCCAGTTCTGAAATCCCCAAAACTCAGTCCACAGACTGAGTTTGGGATTTCGCTTTGCACCGCCGTGTTGCCAACAACAATTGGCAGCAGAGGTGAGTTGAATAGAATACAATTATTTCTACACATGTCTTGACTACATCTAATTTTCAATTATTTTATTTCAGGCCAGGCATGGGAACAGCCGAAACTCAGTCCACAGACTGAGTTTGGCATTTCGCCTTGCACCACCGTGTTGCCAACAACAATTGGCAGCGGCGGGTATATTTTGGGGGTGAGTTATTGAAGTCATACTATATTTCGATTGTTTTCATTTCAGCTTAGTTTCAATTAAATAATTAATTTTCTTCTACCTTGGTGATATATTGTCCACAGGATCGTTTTTCATCTTGGAGAAGCTTGGGGCTGAAATTTTGGCACCTGTGTCCTTTTGGTGGGCGATGTGTTGGGCGGGCCCCTAAAATATGTTAATGTAGGATGTTTTATTGTATTAGTGGAGATAAATTACACATACTCTATTATTGTAGTCCAACAGTAGGTAGCCCTTCCGGTAGCCCTCCTGTAACGTTCCGGTAGCCCTCCCGTATGCTCCGGTAATCCTCTGGTACTCTCCAGTAGCCTTCCCGTGACCTTCCGGTTACCCTCCCGTACACTTCCGGTATGCCGCCGGTAAACATTTTTTTAGCTACTAAGTAATGCAGTTATAGCCACTAATTAGATTGATATCGATTCTAAGACTTACTGAGAAGTCTGTTTTCCTGTAAAAATGTACCAATTCCAATCATACGTAGAAAAAATCGAAAAGCTCCTTTTGGTCTCAAATTTCCAGTAACCTCCCGGTAGATTCCGGTAACCCTCCCGTACACTTGTTTACCGGAGGGTTACAGAAGTGTACTGGGAGGTTACCGAAGATACCATTCCGGGGCTCGGTAACCTCCCGTACACTCGAGTGTACGGGAGGTTACTGGTGTTTTTCGTTTGCAGTGATGATTTTGAAGAAGAAGCATTAGTGCCAGACCCCCCACCCACATACCATTGGAAAGCTCACAAAAAGAGGAATTTGTAGGATTTCCGGCAAATTGCGATGCCAGCGCTGTGAAAAAAGTAAAATTAACAAGAATCGATTTTTTTGTTACAAAAGTGGGTGCGCCAGTACTACTGTTAAACTGGTAGTGTATTGTTGTTAGTCAAGTAGGGGTAGTCTATGCAGTTTTGGATGGCCAAAACCTGAATGGCTAAAAGCTCTTGAGAAAAGAGGATTAAGATGGCCATGACTTCGGCAAACGGTGCTCAATAGTTCTCATGGTATGTGATTCATAATAATCCCATTAAGTTTGGCTCATTTATGGCCTTATGTATGAATAATGCTGTATGTTAGGCCCCAAACATGCAAGCTTCCGTATGGGACGTCCCACAGGGGCAGGGACCACTTCTTTTGTATGAACACATACGAATTGCATGCTTGGGCGTTTGGGATTCATGCACATTTGGGTCCTAACATATTCACACATTAAAAACTACCAGCAGCCACTGCAAGATTTTTTGTAGCAAACTAAACAGAATGGGCTTTGTAGAGACAGAGGAAGACATACATTCAAAATAAAGTGGCTTGTAGTACGAGAGTATGCCAAAAATGGGCACGAGCGCCGCAAATCGTTTTCTTGTTAGACACTCTTTTGTCACTAAGGAGGTGAGGGATCGGTGTTATGAAACTGTTAATTACTTTGAATAGAATTAGTAGAACTAAACTGAAACGAAAGAAAGATTTGACAATGGTACTTATTGAGAACCCCAAAGCTTTTGATCCTTTAATTGTAGAAATTGAGGGCTTCTGATAGCCAGTCGTGTCAAGTGACATTGCCATTGTGAGTAAATAGTAGAATGGGCCGGACTGCGGGATGCGTGTAGAAATTTGAAAAATGATAGTCAAACGTGTAAGAGGTACTGACTGATTAATAACAGTTTGACAGTTTAACAACTGACTACCTTTAAAATGATAAAGTTATTGACGAAATAGTACATGTCAATGTGTAAAATAAGTGATTACCGATCTGTGAAAGGTTCTGACCGATTAATAACAGTTTGACAGATTAACAACTGTCAACCTTTAAAATGACAAAGTTATTTTTTTGACAGATGCGACACTGTTGTAAGACTGATTTTGAGAAAATTGTCGAGCATCCTCAATTACCTTGAGAAGATGTCGACATTAGTAAATAAATTAAATAAGCCCCATTGAGTGTTCTAAGAAACCACCTGTTGCTGACAGTGAAACTCCAAAAACTATATTTACAACTTAGTGTATGTAGCAATTTTCATTAAACATCTATCTTTTCCTTTTTCTGTAAATTCCCTCACCTCCTAACATTCCCTTCAAGTTTAAAGAACTATTGTTTAATTTTTCGTCTCTGCGTATTTTGTGACTAATGGTTCCTTAAAGTTTACAGAAACATTGCTGAAAATAATGTCACATGCTATACACAAAGATATAATTTTAAAGATAGGCATTTATTAAAACACTAAGACTACCCATGTAAGTCCAAGCAAAAAATGAATTATTTACAGGTAAGTTCAGATCAACTTCATGGTCAGTACCTGTTTTGTCAAAAAGCAAAAAAACTGTCTCACTGAAGAAGAAGAAGAAGGAGGAGAAGGAGAAGGAGAAGGAGAAGGAGAAGGAGAAAACGGCTCAGTTTCCAACACAACTAAGATTTTGAAATAATCTTGATATATCTAATACAAAGCCAGTGTAGTTTTGTGTGTGAATATTCACACATGAGAGAAAGGTAGTAGTAAAGACACTATAATAATATATATACAACAAATTTATCATTATTTTGTATTGTCCTCTTGCTTTTCTTAGTTGATGAGCCTCCCAGAATGACTTTTCTTGACGTAATTGCAGTACTTAATTCTTTCACAACATCAGGCCAGCGATAACAAGTTTTCTTATTCTTCCCACGGACCACTGTGCATAGCGGTACCTGGCATATCGAACAGGAAGTTGGCATCTGAGGCACTCCTTTCCTGTCAAACTCATCATACTTCATTGTCACATCATCGCCATCACTATCATAGTCACTAGATTGTAGCTGGCATGTCGAACAGGAAATTGATCTCTGAGGCAATCTCTTCCTGTCAAAATCATCATCCTTCATTGTCACATCATCTCCATCACTATCACAGTCACTACATTGTATCCCACAACAAAACAATACAGTTTGATTGTTGCTTTTGCCGTGTTCTTTTGAAATGAACTCCATTTGATTGTTGATTTTATTTGATTTGAATGTTGCTTTCATGGTCTGTTGGAGAAACAGTGTTATTAGTTGTCGATATCTTGATTGTGGTGTCAGTTCTTGTCATTGCCACTACCGATTTCCATCTATTGGATTTTTGCGTTGGTTATCCAGTATCATCCTGGTTGTGAATTGCGAGCAAACTATTGTGAGCGCTGCTGCCATTGTCGTCAATTATATTGTTTTGTTGGCTGCCCAATTGTCCATCTTTGTCAATCACTCTATGCCTCCTGGAACAAAATGACAAAAACGAGCATGGAAGGCAAAGTACAAGAATGTTCCTCCATCCATCCTGGAGATAAGATCCCTTCCTCGGGTACATGAATGGAAAGCAACCATGATGATGCCTTGATAGGGATGACAGAGGCAGTGGTGGAATATTCGTCATGGGCAGGAGGGGAGGGTCGGTTGGAGGGGGTGGGGGTAATGATGCAAGACAGAGAACATGCAGGTTCGCGAGAGGGAGGAATAGCCGGTCGTGAGGAGCGAGGAGAGGTGCGATTGGCACAATGATGACAACAAACGATTTTGATGATGATGGTGAGGAGAAGGAGGGGTTCTCATGATGATGACGGGGATTGGAGCATCATTTGTGTGGTTCGTTAATACTCGTTGGCTGGCGTTGGGGTGGAAGGAGAAGGATTGGTACCAGTTAAGAATTATAATAAATCATTATCACTATAATTAATCATTATCATGAGAATTTACCTATTCCTATGTAGTTTTGCCATAATTCTATGCAAAGAAAGAGAAACTACAAATGTCAGCTATATTTTTACGCGCGCCTAGCACAAAAAATGGTATTGGATAAGAAGGTGGTCAAAAAATAACTGACATATACTTCTACGTGCAAAATATACCAGATTCTACGAGAAACTATAATGAATCATAATGTCAGAGAAGGTGTGTAGGAGATCCTATGTGATGACTCCTTCCTAATGTATTGAGGTTACAGGAAATGGGCATAAGCACCATCGAGAGGTACCCAAGGGATGTGCAGTGATGCATGTCTGCTAGATGAATAATGTGCCATCACAACAAGTGGTCAAAGATGGGCAATATAACTGACACTTAAGTGATTCATTATAATTTCTGACTGGTACTCAGTGCTCATGGTGATCACGATGGAAGACGGAGCATGACAGATTGTGATAGAGTTGATGGGAGAGTGCAGACAGATCAAAATATACACACTAACCTGGTTCCATGTGTTACATGTTCTGCCAGTGCCAAAAGAAAAGTGATTTAGTCCACTGTGAGGCAATATCAGAGTCCATTTCTTTACTTGGTCGCTTTGTTTCAAAAATGGCCGCAGTGGCTGTTGCGACCTAAGCGTCAGGTGGTCTAGAATTTGTAGTTGAAGGGAGAATGAAGTTAAAAAAGCATTAATTCAAATATTATGTTATTTCTAATTGTTCTAGTCCGGTCCAGGATCTTACAGCCATGGGCATGAAGCCCAATACCACAACTCTCTCAGAGATGTGCTTACATCTCTGGAGGGAGTATCCAGTCATGTAGCGAGACTGTGTCAGTTTGGCTACTGGTACCATACGTACGTAGCATACTCGATGTCTACATGAGTGTGTACCACACATTTTATCTAAGCCTCTCTTGGTGAATTTTTAGTAAATAAGTACTTCCTCCTTTTCACCCAAAATGGCTGTATGCGTGGGCAGGACACTCTTCCCTTCCATGGCGAGCATCGCTCTGCCATGAACGAACAAAATAGAAAACTTGTCTAAACAACTCCACTTTCATTTTGTCTCAAAACAAAGAGGTGGAGAAAAATGACATGAGGTAAAAAGCTCGAAAAACCTCGGGTACAATCCATCCTTATGGCTTGTTTTCACTGGGGTAAGTGGAAGGTTCTTAACGCTACAACATATCTCTGTGTATGTTAAGACGTGGGGTTGGCGCCTCACGTTATGTTGTAATACAGTTACCATTGTCATCAATCATGAACAATAGTGAGAGAGACTGTCAGTTCCTACTCCCAACTTCTGTTGGACGCGCGCATTCTTCAGAACTTTGAGTCCCCGGAGCATAGTCATCTGACCTAGCATCCTTAATCCGCATGAGTGAATGATCATAATCATGATACCCACTTAAACATGCATGTGCCTGCAGAGCTGCTTTTATTGGCACAATGAAAGTTATACCTGAACCAAGGCAATCAACCAAGGCTTGGGTTTGTATAGATTTGTACGACCTGCATCGCAGTGTCAAATACTGTGTGGTATGAATGGCAGTGACCTGTGATTCTGCATGTGTGATCAACGAGAATCTTTGCGGAGGAGTGTGCTTTTTGATCCATTGCAGATGATGCATTCATTCCTGTAATGCATTGTTATTATCAAATGTTGCTCATCAAGCAAACATTCTAGGTGGTTTGCTGTCTTGTCTTGTAGGTATCCTACAAAACAACGATAGCAATGTAGCCAGACTTGCAAGGTCATTTTGCAAATTATTGTGGCAATCTTGTTCTTTATCAGAATCAAGCTTTATGAATATCAACACATGTTCATGCATTGAAAGCTTCAAACAGCAGCTGAGTCGTCACTCTAACTTGCATGTTTGCGCTGAGGGAAGCGGAAGGCAAAGTGAATGGATCTTGCACTTCTCTTGTTGCTTTCATTTCCTCCTTCTGGATACCTTTGTTCCAGGGATCTGGTTTCTAATGTTTTCCAGTTATTTTTCCAGGTCATCGACCATGGATGTCTTCCCCTCCATGGGTAGACATATGTTGGACTAGCCATTAAAGCATTATCAACTCGCTAAGATAGCTCACAAATTAATTAATGCCTGACTGTATCAAGTTCATGGCAAATATATAAATAAATTGAATATTTTCTGTTTGGACATCACCTCAACAGTTATATGTGTTAGAATCACCCTATCAAGGTTTGATTCCATTCAAAGGACCACACTGCATTAATGACAAATGCATGTGGGTTTGGTGAAAGCTTTCAAGACAAGTCAGTACTTGAAAGAATATGGCTGGAAGGAGTATCATCCTGTTCCTGTCTGTATTGGGAAACAAACCTTTGTGCAAACATTGTTTACAAAAGGAAGCATTCGAGTACCACATTGTGTTTCAAACATGAATACAGATGGGTAATTAAAGTTGACTCTGTTGTGCATCTATCACGAATGCACAGGGAGTGATATTAGTACGTGTTTCAATCAGAACACATCTGTACTTAAGGACTAAACACTTTGAACTCATGACAAAATCTCATTTTGTTGAGTGTGTTGCTTATGCTATGACTATTTTTGAAATCATCAAATAATAGTTCTTTGCCATCGAACATGAAAGACAATCTGTCTGAGTCATGCTCTCAGAACCCCATATACTGTTTGGGTTGTGACTTCACTTGCTACAGCATAGCTGCTATCAAGTGGCAAGGTTTGATTCAAATATCAATCAAGTGAGCACACTCTCGTGTAATCAACTTGTCAAATGAAAGTCAAGTTCATGCAACTCTGTTGCCATTGAATTATAGGTGACTTGTTCATGTGAAATCATCACAATTGAACCTCGGCTTGCTTCTGCATGCCTTCTGCATGTTCCATGCAATCAATATTTGATCTAGTTCAAGCACTCTTGTGCAATTGAACTGCCAATCTTTGAATGTTTTCATGCGACATCGTCGCAATTGAAAATGTGCGATGGCTTGTCCTTGCACTTCATCAGTGCTGGACTGCTCATGCTGATCCAACAACAATTGCTGACTGAGGAGATTGTTCTCACAACTACCAATGTGTTTATTGCTGAAACATCATCGCAATAACAAAATTAAGCGTCGGTTTTCAACCTGACGGCTACATTAACTCAATTTTGAGTTTAAAGACAGTTAATCAACTGCACTTTAATGAAGCCACTAAAAAGACTATCAGTCAAGTGGGCTTTATTTTGGATGCCATGTTTGAAAGCAATCAAACATTGTGCATGCAAAAAAATCCTGCTGCAATACATCGTACGTGCAGGCAAGTTGGGTAGTATGTCTTGTTCCTTGGTCGGGCAACAATCAAGACTTATTTTTATGCTTGCTATTTCCATCACTGGCATTCTTGTGCCAAGTCAAATCTCGAACCCTATACCTCTGTATGGGTTTTGACTGTGGTTGGTGCGTGAGAGTATCATCACACTGACCAAAACAGGAGTCATTCATCAGCAAGATGAATATGCGTGCTGGCTCCTTTCATCACCAGTGATTGTGGCAATCATTCTGGTGGCTGCAATATCATTGCACTGCTGTGTTGATGTGACTTCGTCACAGTCAAAAGCACAGTGTCTGCTAACATCATTTAGACAGACAGCACTGGTCAATTTTTTACTGTTAACATTGTCAGCTAGTCAGCTGCATGTTGAAAATAAATTGTGACTACCAGTCAACAATTTGCATTGCCGTGGTTGGGCAAATGAAAGCAATTTTTATTTTAGGTACTGTTGTTTGACAGCAATCAAACATCGTACAACAAGGATTGATTTGTTTCCAAACACCGTTTGGTTACAAAAGAATGGTATGCAGTGCAGAGAAAATCTATCTTCTGCATGCAGTATGTTTGCAACGTCCATTGCAAATATGTTGTTGCTCATGCTTACAACATGGTAGCAAAATCCAAAGCTCTAGTGGTTGAGCATTTTGGTATGTGCTGCGTCCTCTGCGGCTTGCAAAAGATTTTGGAAACGTACTTGCGAGCAGCTGCTGCACAGGTAGTTTCAGTGGTGTTGCCACAAGTTCTTCAAAGTGATCTACTTTGACGTAAGAGCAAAGGAATGTGTATCATCATTTCCTTTTTTATTTTTAAGCTATTCTTTTGACTAGCTGTCAAAAATATGTACAATCCCAATCTGGGACAATGTACCGTACTCTCATTTTTGAATCAGTCAAACATTGTGAGCACCTCTTGGACTTATATCAAGTTCAAGTGTAGAATGAGGAATGAGTATCACTCTTTTCCCTTTTTGTACCTCTAAACATTTTCAGTTAGTCAACTGTATGTTGAGGATTTTACTAACTGCCTAAAGTTAAAATAAGTCACGTTCCAATTCTTGGACAGACGTAATTTATTTTATTTTTGTTTAACCCACTTCCCGGTACTATGGTCAATTTAACCCAAGTACAAATTAAATTGTGCCGTGTCGCTGTATCTGCGTCCACTGGCAATATTCTCAATGTGGTTTGGTTCAGAAACACACATCAGCCTTTATCCCCGGTCGGTGTAAAACCAACAGATGCTGGAAATAACATATTTTGACTGATAACCTATTCCCCCCTTAAAACCTGTATTTGTATAAGTTAGAACGGAAAATTGCCAATTTTCGGTGAAGCAGTGGATATGGAAAATGGTCGATATTGCTCATTCCAAGGCTTAAGCCCTGCTCGATAGCATCTCAACAAGCTTCCGCTCCATCGGGGCTATCCACTTTACAGTTATGCCCGAGCTACGGGCTGATTAGTAAAATAAGTCATTTCAGAAATTGCCAAAATTTAGGCGATTTTGTACTAGTTCCTATTCATAGCCAGGCGTAGGTAAATTTTCATTTTCCGCGCCAAAATTGTGATTGCTCGTATCAGCGAGAAATCCATGCCATCTCTCCTCCATCGCCATCCTGTGCAGCACTGTTTTCACATGCCAATTCTTATCCACCTTCACCAGGGCAACACCGATTTCACCCCAATCACCACAGTACTCATCTGCCGAGGCAAAGCCACCAACTCCGCGCTCTCCACATTGATAGCAAGTCACATAGTCATCTTATTTGCACTTCAGAACTCCGCGCTTTGCTATTGCTTCACGGTTCATCTCTAAACACGATCGCGCTTTCATAATCAACCATTGCTCGCGTTGAAGGAATATTCGTATCACCACGCAGTTCTCTTCTCGTCGCACGATCAGCCAACCACGCACTCATCGCTCTGCTATACTCATCGTGATTGCGATCGTACACTACCTGTCGACAATTTTTCCCACAAAAGCACCACGAATCGCTGCGCTTCGCATGCCTTCATAAGCAGCTTTCAGGCACGGAGTAATTGACTATCGCATGTGTCATGTCACGGCCTATCCCATCATCTCGTGTTCTCCGCAGTGCCGGTACTCCAACAAGTACCACACTTGACGCGAATCATTGTGATTTTTCACCAGGTGACGATGATTTTCTCCGTCAATTAAATGAAGGTCCTGGAAGCAGTCCAGAGTCTCGTGATTCTTCGTCTGATGTAGAAGGTAACACAGTTGAGGATGAGACGAGCTCTGTATCCATAGATGAGACATGGACTCCAAGTGTGGAGGGCGAAGAAACGGATGATGAGTTTGATATGGATGAGAACGCTGGAGTTTGGCAAGAGGTGCCAATCAAGTTCTCGGACTTCACAATATCATTCAACAAAGTGGATTCAGATTTGGAATACGGCTACGAGGAGGAAGTGAAGGAACTCAAGAAGAGAGTTCTTCGGGAGTTTAATTCAATCTCAGATATGAAAGTGAAGAAGACGACGGTGTTGACAGTTAACCAAGTCATGAACTCCGTTTATGATGCCGAATTGCTTTTCTCTGTCCTTGGATTCCAGAATAAGTATTTGATGGAACGAGGGAAACGGACTATGGACATTAAAGAATACGAAGCCTTCCTCCGTGTATTCTTTGGGTTGTGTTTTTATTGTTGTGGATTATCCGACGTGTTGAAGCATCCAACCTCTTATCCATTGCTGACGGAGGCTCTGATGAAGCTGAAGAGTCGTAACTCAAGACTTGACTCCAAAATATCAAGAATGAATGATCTCATCCGCAGCTTTGGAGGACAGTGTGCTGGGAGTGGTAAATCATTGTCGTCAGAGATTGCAGACGTGGAGGAGGCAGTGTTCTGGAGGCCTGTTTTTGGTGTCAATCGAGAATTGGAGAAGTTGTTTCGGGACGTTGGCGGTAGGACTTCCGAGATCTGTTTCGTCGAAGGATACAGCAATCTAATTATTGATGATGAAAAGCTTCGCATGAGATCCACAAAAGCAGCAGAGAGTTCTTTATCCCGCCACAAGAGTCCAAAATCTTTTGGGCCCGTGGGAAATTGTATTAACTCCATCACAACAGGTTTGTCATTGTCATGCCACATGAACCATCATGGCGAGTCGGCAAAAGAAATCCTGACGGCGGGTCTTGTGATCATCAAGGGAACCAACAACCCGAATAATATACATTTCCTGACAACAACAATTCATGGAGACAGGGGTTACAACGATGATGAGTGCTTCGAACTCATTGAGGATGCAGACATGGGGTTTTTAAACACCACGAAGAGGGGTCCTTCGCTAGCCTTCAAGTTCGGTGCTACTCGTTACAACACATCGAGAGACCAGCGTGACATCCCAGAGAGTGGTCCTGTA
>JABMIG010000032.1:66334-242240 GCA_013187285.1 Cyclotella cryptica
TGTATTGTCGCTTTGGTGCGGTTAGGAGTGGAGGCAGTGCCGTTTGTCACTTTGTTGCATATCGCAACGGTACTGGTCGTGTTACCTTTCTACAGAGTACCAACCCAAATTTGAGCTATGGTCGCTTTGATTATGTCACTACAGTAAAGGACTACGAATATGCACGACAGTTCTCTGAGATTATTCGCAAGGAATTGCACAATGAAGATGACTACGATGCGGAGGACTATTTGACTTTGAGGGAAGTGACCATCCGTGAAATTTTCGACAAGCACTGTGTCTATCTTGCCACAAGAGGACAAGGCGGAGACGAATGGAGGTATCTACGTTGTTTCACTATCACTTCCACGCTTTGTCACGCCATTCTTCCAAGATCGGACGAGGGTCTGTCTGTTCAAGAGATTTCTTTGTTGAAAGACGACTTGGGACTGGCTCTATGATCTGTGGATGACATTGACGTGGATATCTCTTGGCAGCACAAGGATAGGTCGGAACTGAGGAAGCTCTCTAACGAAGAACTCAAGAAGATTTGCAAATCATATGGGCGTACATTCTCCAACAAGAAGAAGGATGAACTCGTGGAGACTGTAAAAGAGGGTCCTGTTGTTTCCCAAAGCATCACCGAGGTTGAGAAGATTTTAAAATATTCTTTTCTTCAGCCATTATCGCCAGAGGATCGCTCCGCACACAAGCTACGTTCGTTGAACGAGGAGAAGGTGCGATCAGCAATCAAAGCCATTGTTGAGAAGTTAGGTTGGCATCTTGTCGACATGTTCGAATGCGGTCATCTGCGTAATAAGATGAGGGAGTTCCTTGCCACTTCCCTTGATGGTTGGTTAGTCATCCGATATGAGTCATCAGACAACGAAGCCATGTCAGACAACAGCGATTCAGAATATGCAGGCCATGTAATGGATCACCAAAACTTCAATTGTGGTCTCGAGATTAAAACACCATCGAGCAAAAAGATTCTTCAGCATCAAGTTCGTCAGTGTGTTGACTTGTATGGAACATTCTCTCAATGCGAGTTTGGTAGTCCGCTTTCAAGAAGCTCGTCTATAAGCCCGAATATCGAGTACAAGTGCTACATCACGCCACAGTTGTGAATTTGAAGTATGTGTTGTTTGTAGTCGCTGGGACAACTAGGATTCATTATGCTGTGCTCATCCGTTTTCCAGATTCGAAACTAACAACAATGAAAGGACTTCTCTATGCGATTTTCAACAGGAGTTTGAGATGGGCGTATACTATCTCTTCGTTGGATGATGACATCAAGTCATACATCCCGGACTTTCGTGAAGACATCATATCATCGAAGTCCTATCCCATAACAAAGGACAGTGTTCACTTCGGTTTGATCATTTGGAAGAAACTGCTAAGAATGGTACAACTAACTCAACTACCTTTACCCAAGGCGCACAAAATCATTCCAGAAATTGTGGCAAGATGGAATCGATCAAAGGGAAGAGTTGATGAGATGACTCGTTATTTGACGGCATGACATTCCCTGTTTCAAAGGGAATGCCCAAGCAAATGCTAGTTATGCGTGAGTTTTAAAAAATGGTTGTGAATGTTCGATTCCTCTTAAAGCATTGTTTTCCAGCACGTGTCCCGCCTACGGGGAAAGGATATTCGGCAATTCAAAACCATCACAAGCACTAGAAGATATCGATGAGGGACGTGCTGTTCGAACTAGCGACGACATTTAAAATATTGAATCCAATCCGAGGAATTGTCCCTAATTCGCCTTTTTCTCAAGAATCCGTGGAGGTCCCAAGTGAAGACGAGATTGATAAACACTTGGATAATGCTAACTCTGATTGGCAAAAAAGGCGGCAAACTACGTCAAGGACAAGATCAGACCTGACAGTCGCTACAAGTTGAAGAAATTCATCGACGATGAGACGTTGAACAAGATTCGCTTAGACAAAACTCTCTTCCATATTCCTAAGTCTCACGGAAGCTATGTCGACAGTCGAACTGGCAGGCTGACGGCAAGTGGAAAGAGGGCGAAAGAGAAGCAGATTCAATCACGAGTGGATGATGTTGATGAGGATGAGTCTCCAGGCACAATGACGCGCAAGATTCGAAGTGTCCACCTAAGTGCATTGTATGCTGTGCTGTTGCCGACCCAAAGGACAAGGACATGAAAATCAGCCAGACGACAATTCATTGCTCCCCATGCCTTGTGGCTTTGTGCATCAAGAAAAAAGGTAATAGGAAAGCATCGTGTTTCGAGATATTCCATCAAATTGATGATTTAAATCGTCTAAGAGGAAGGGCAGAGGCTACACCGGATTCAAATGTTGATGAATCCTCGTCGAAGAAGAGAAAGGCACCAGGGGGGAAGAGAAAGTAATGGTTCGCACCAGTACAATCCAATTTGATATCTAAAAGCAAGTAGAATTACTAGATATTTATTTCCTACAAAATATGCATACAAATCTATGTCTTAAACAACTAGTAGCTTAGCTAGCGACACATGTATTTGTAAGGATTACGCTTATACCAACGAATACAGGAAATAGCTATTTTTGGCCAAAAACGAAGGTGTTTTTGGAGCGTCGGCCAGGGATCAATATCCACTTTTGAGAGTGGGATTTTGATTCTCACCAATGGTATTGCTTTTGAACTAAATGTCAGACAACTTGGTTCAGCCTCGGCGGCACCCTCGCATGCTTTTTTTTTTATTTCAAAATTACGGTGAGCAGCGTCACCGTAAAAATTCTGGACCGGGGTTATTGTAAATCTTGTCAGCAATAAGGCTACATGTTAAATGAATCGTACATTCCATTCCTGGACCATGTACGTGGATTTTAGTTTTAGTAGACTATTGTTTGACTTCAATCAAACAAACCCAAGGCTTCACCTTGTCGAACATGTTTGGCCTGTCATCATCAAATGCCCAGACAAAATGAACTGCAAATCTCTTTGCAGTTGACAGCACCAGCAGAATCATCAACAAGATGATCATTTGCACTACGTCTTTTTTGTTTCATGCTGATTGTTGAGTCCCTCTAGACTTGACAAGCGCATTGTGTACGGTGAGTGCAGATTCTTTGCACCCCAGCAACCCAGCGACAACCACTAAACAGTTGATTGTTGTCTTGCTTCCCCATTGAACTCTCCGGAAATTCTCATTGCCATTGATTGTTTTGACCGTCTGTTGCGATCATGCAAGTTCTCACTCGCATCTCACGATCGGTCGCTCTCGCGGTCGAACGTCCTCTTGTTCGTCGCAATGTTCGAACATGCAATAGTTCATCGCAACTCTCGTTGCTTGCGAACTTGCTCGTTCCATCGCGATCGAGGTACTCTGCGATCATAATCACGATCGACGTACTCGTTCGCGAAACTCATTGCGATCGAGTTGAAATACTCGTTTTGCGATCATTTTCGTGATCACGAGCTTGTCCGGTCCATCGCAACATCGTCACGATCGGACATGAAAGAGGCTCAATGATCGTAGGTCCATGATCAAGGCCATTGATAAGCTCGAGCACTCTCGTGCTGCTAGCTTTTCAAGGCTTCACGAGCGCAACTCGGCGTCTCGGTCAACTCAGCCTTTTTCTGGGCTTGAAGTTGACAACTTCACGAGCGCAACTCGACTTCTCATGGTAAGTTGGGCCTATATACGGGCTTGAAGAGAGGATGTTAGTGAAAAGATAATTGGTTAACCATGTTTACTCAGCAAGACCGCTTTTTACAGACTATTATAATAGTGACCTAAGACCCTCTGCAGCCCTGGGGTCTATTTTTTTTGTATTGGGTTATGATCCCCTATATAGACCCCCGATCGGCGAACGTCTCATTTTAATTTATTCGGAAAAGGTCTCCGTGAAATAGACCCTGCGATCGAGAAATATAGACCCTGCGATCAAAAAATTTAGATCTTAGGGCTGCACGGCCATCACGAGGGTCTATTTTTATTCTCAGAAAAATGGGATCATAACCCATCTCAAATATAGACCCCGAAAAATAGACCCCAGGGCTGCAAACAGCCTAAGCGTCAGGTGGTCTAGAATTCGTAGTTGAAGGGAGAATGAAGTTAAAAAAGCATTAATTCAAATATTATGTTATTTCTAATTGTTCTAGTCCGGTCCAGGATCTTACAGCCATGGGCATGAAGCCCAACACCACAACTCTCTCAGAGATGTGCTTACATCTCTGGAGGGAGTATCCAGTCATGTAGCGAGACTGTGTAAGTTTGGCTACTGGTACCATACGTACGTAGCATACTCGATATCTACATGAGTGTGTACCACACATTTTATCTAAGCCTATCTTGGTGAATTTTTAGTAAATAAGTACTTCCTCCTTTTCACCCAAAATGGCTGTATGCGTGGGCAGGACATGTTGCAAGCGAGGGGCACTATCTGACCAAGTTTACTTGAGAATCAGTCATATTTCTTGAAAATGTGTTGGTCCATCTGTGTCACAATATTGAACCTACTTATAATAACAAAATGAGATCAGAATACACTCCTATCAGAAGTGGTGGAAATGTACCATAGTGACATAGGCCAAGTATCTCGAGATTCCAGGTGGAACTCCATAGGCCTCCTTCACATTGTTTGATACAAAGGAAGGGCTCAACAGTCATAAGAGATGAGTTTCCAAGAAACCATATCCAATTAAGACTGACCTTCCTAAGAACCCACCATACACATTGTAGGTGTTTTCTTAGGTTGAATATCTACTGGAAGTTTCCTTCTCAGGATCCTTCCCATGGCACAGTTCCTTTAGGACAGTTGGATATGAACCAGTTATGCAACTGCCACATATCACTGCCAATCTCTCCCATGACCAAGATGATCATTTGTGTCTTGTTCGAACATGATACATGTCTCACTTGTACAACCTAAATGATAAGCTCACAATTTACCAACAACAACAATCTTTATTAACCCTATCTACGCTAGTAGGTATTTAATCTTTTTTATCTCCCAAACGGCTAAGGTCACTATCTATAGATAGCCGTTTCCGCGACCTTCTCGCGTGGAAGCCAATGAAAAGTTTTTCTTCCCTCCACTCCTTACCTCGTGCTCCGTTGCGTAAGCAGACACTGCGTCAGCTACGTTCAACGAGAGTTTGCAAAACTCATCTACTTCGCGTAAGCCACGAGAAGCTTGTGCTCCGTTACGTCAGCAGACCCACCATCAGCTACGTATAACGAGAGTTTGCAGACAGCGACTACGACGCGTCAGCCCCGAGAACTCACGCATGTCAGCAGTACCCATAGGAGCCCTATTCATCAGTACATGCCTAGGTGACGCACTAAAGAGGACAAGCACCTCAAAGGCAGTCCCTGATGGACTTAAGCCTCAAGAGTGTGAGAGGAACCCGGGACGGAATAAGCCGCCCGTTCCATACATACCCGAAAGGGATGTAGTACAGGATGCATCGGCAGTAGATGCTACAGCAAGCACCGTAAAGCTCACTCTACCTGGAAAGGTGGAGTTGAGGGTGTCCGTATGGTCAAACGGCACCCCGGAGCAATTCCTGATGCATGTCCAAGCAGCCCTGGATGCCGCGAGGCAGAAGGGCCTTGACACAGCATATGATAGGGTCTGCAAGGACCAGAAGGATTGTGTCAAGAAGTTAGAAGAAGCCGATGAGGCTTTCAAGAGCTACTAAGGTACAGGTGAGATCCCTCCTGAGAAACAAGCTTATGAAAAGGCCCTAGAGGCTGCTAGCAAGGCTGGCGAGGCTGTAAAGTCCGTCATAAGCCAAGTGTTCAGCCTGTACTCCAACCTACTCACGGAGGAAGCAAGGCGCCACTGGAAGAAGATCATGAGGGAACAAATTGACTGTTCGCCCTGGACTGATATCTATGGGGAAGAACATCCCGAGAAGCGCGGGATGACTCGGGGGTCATTCATGGAATGCGTCAACTTCCATCTGTTGACAGTGTTCCGTAATGACGCTGCCAAGACGCAGCGCTTTTATATAAGTAACGGGTTGAAGAAGCCCAACAGGGTTCCGATTCTCCAGTTCATCAGCCGCATCCAGCAGCTGAATGGCTACTTGGATCTATTGCCCTGTTTGTATTACTCAAACCGAGCCACCAAGCTCACCACTGTGGTGAAGCCGTTCGATGACCTGGACCTTGCTAGTCACATACTACGCATGGTCCCGAGGAATTGGCAAGACCAATACGAACTCAGTGGTGCATCGGTACCCCAGAGCATTCGCAAGCTCCTAGAAGCACTCGAACGCATTGAGAAGGCTTATCCGACCGACAAGGATCGTGATGGGCCCAAAAGTTCTGCGAAGTCTAGTGACTCCTCCAAGCAGAAGATGGTTTTGTTTAAGGATCGAATCCCATGTAAAACCACTAATGCAAAGCACTGTGCCTTGTGCAAGAAGCATGGGGGCGCACACACGACCCATAACACGCAGGACTGCAAGAAGTATGCGAAGGATGGTTCTTTTAAAATGGACTTCACAGGAAAGAATCCCCGTGGACCTTCGCGATCTAACGAAACTTCTTCTCGCACCAATAGTGCCTATGCGCAACTGTCTGCAAAAATCGAGAAACTTGAGAAGTCTAACAAGAAGCTCAAGCGTTCTCGTAAGAAACGTAAGCGCCGATACGAGAGTGACAGCAGCGATTCCGACTCGTCCTGAGAGGATGGGTGCGGTAGTACTGGGGAATTAACTAGATGTTGTAAGAAACTAAGAAATGATAAACAACCATGTGATACTTACCCCAGTCCAAGTAAAACTACCGTTAACTCTAGTTCAACTGTTAGTTCAAATAAAGAGTTCATTCAAGATTCAACGAATCTTAGTAAAGTATCTAAACATTCTATTTCAAATAATCAAATTGTTCATGATACTACGACACCACAAGATCAACAAAGTCTTGCAGCAAAAGTCGAACCCCACACACAGAGTGAGATAACTGCCAAATTGTTGGACCCCGAATTGTTGGGTGCCTTTCTCAATAGTGTAGACACTTCCTTCAAAAGTCAATCAGGAGGAAGAGTCACAGCTGTAGTGGCCAAAGCATGGCACACCTTAGCAACTGAAAATCAACTTCCTAAGAGACATGAACACACTCTAGGAAGAGTTGCACTAGTAACAAAGTCCTTAAGATCCTGCTAGACAGTGGATCTGATGGTGACTTGATGTTCCATGAGAGAGGAACATTCATGCATTTCCCCTACTTGGCTAGGCAGGTGTCAAATTCTTGGCATACGTTGAATGGGGACTTCCTAACCAAAGGAAGGAGCAAGGTTAATCTAAAGTTTTGTGATTATTCCAACAGCAAGGAGTATCTGGTGAGACCAGACGTTGTAGAATATGATAAGAAGAAGATGACTAAGCCTATGTATGACCTCATTCTTGGTTGCAATACCATGAACGAGTTAGGAATTCTTCTAGATTTTTTAGCAAAAGAAATAACAATTGATGACATCATTTCGCCAATGAGGGACATCAATAGTCTGACTAAGTCAACAATGGACAAAGCCTGGGCTGTTAACAACAGCATGGCTCATGAACCCAGCAGTACGCAGGATGCGACTCAGCGAGTGGTGCATATCCTAGACACTAAATATGAAAAAGCAGACCTCCAATCAGTTGTTAGCACCAACTGTACTCACCATAGTCTCCAAGACCAAAACAAGTTACTAGAGTTACTCACAGAATTTGAGGAACTTTTTGATGGAACACTAGGTGATTGGAACACAGACCCTGTCTCCCTATAGTTAAAGGAAGGCATGAAGCCATATCATGGTCGACCATTCCCAGTGCCAAAGATACACAAAGAGACCATAATCAAAGAATTAAATGGGCTCTGTGAACTGGGGGTATTAGAGTTTCAGCACGCATCAGAATGGGCATCACCCACATTCATAATACCAAAGAAAGATAACACTGTGCGTTTTATCTCAGATTTTAGGCAGGTAAATAAATCATTAGTTAGGAAACCGTTTCCATTACCTAAAATCAGTACAGTGTTGCAAGAGTTAGAAGGTTTTACTTTTGCTACAGCCCTTGATTTAAACATGGGTTACTACACCATAAGATTGGATCCTGATGCATCCAAAATCTGGACCATCATCTTCCCTTGGGGAAAGTATTCTTATCTAAGATTACCAATGGGTATTGCAGGTTCTCCAGACATCTTTCAGGCAAAGATGTCAGAGCTAATGGTTGCCTTAGAGTTCGTGAGAACTTATCTGGATGATTTGATTTGTATCACCAGGGCAAGTTTGGACGACCACCTAGATCATTTAAGGTTGGTCCTTACCAGACTGCAAGACGCGGGCTTGAGAGTCAATGCCCCCAAATCGAAGTTTTGTGCTGTAGAAACAGAATACCTAGGGTATATCTTAACAAGGACTGGCATCAAGCCACAACCAAACAAAGTACAAGCAATACTCGCAATTACGCCACCAAAACAAGTCAAAGACCTCCGTAGATTCTTGGGCATGGTCCAGTACTATCGAGATCTTTGGGCAAGACGTAGTGAAATGCTTGCCCCACTCACCTCACTTGTAGGGGAGTGTGGTCATACCAAAGTCACCAAAGCCAAGAAGACTAAAAAGCGACCTTGGTACTGGGATGAGGTACATCAAATAGCATTTGATAACGTAAAGCTGCTATCGCTAAAGATGTAGTTTTAGCCTACCCTGATTTTTCAAAGCCATTTGAAATATTTACTGATGCCTTGTCTAAACAACTTGGTTCAGTGATAACTCAAGGTAATAGGCCTCTTGCGTTCTTCAGTAGAAAGCTGTCTGAAACACAAGAAAAATACAGTGTGACCAAAATTGAATTACTAGCCATAGTGGAGACACTAAAAGAGTTCAAAGGCATACTGTGGGGACAACAAATAGAGGTCTTTACAGATCATAAAAATCTAATCCAAGATGCCCTTGGATTGACCTCAGACCGAGTATACTGATGGAGGTTACTCCTAGAAGAGTATGGTACCGAAATCGTGCACATAAAAGGCATCCATAACACTGTTGCTGATGCCATCTCCAGGTTAGACTCCGGTCCAATCAAGGATGACAACGCCAATTGGATGACGTTCACAAAATGCTGGTGTCACTACACTGAGCATGCTTCGAGTACTTACAGTGCTCCTACTCACCAAGATAATATCAATCTGGTGTTTGCAAATCGCAGCGACGAAGATGCAATCTACCCCTTAACAGTGAAGGAGATTGCACACCCCCAGGCGAAAGATGCAACTTTAGAAAGACTTAGTAGACATGACAAGTATACCACTCAATTAGTAGAGGATACACATTTGTTATGTAAGAATGGTAAAATGGTCATTCCCAAAGCTCTTCAAAGTCAAGCAGTTAGCTGGTATCACCACTACTTGCAGCATCACTGCAAACGAATTGTTAGCAAGATGCAAGTTTCTGTTAGCTAAATGGTTAGAAAAAAATTTATTCACATATTAGCTAACAGCACTCAACGGTCGCGCTCCTTGGGAGGAGTAGGTGATTCTTTCTCATTTTTTACTTACATGTTAGCAAAAATTTATCTCTCGCTTGCCCACTTACAATTTTACTAACATGAGGTACTAAAACAAGATTCTTTCATCTAAATAATATGGACACCTAGAGGCAGAATTTTTTGAGCAGGCTAACATTTGTGGAGTTCCCCACCCTATGTAGTCTGGCCCTCAACGGGCAATCACACACTTCGCACTTCACACAATAAAAATGGGCGGGAAACACCCATGACATTCTTGTCTTTATTGCAAATGCTTACAATACACAACATATGCTCAACTTTTTCAATTGAATTGTTACATTTTGGATCCACCGTGGAAATCACACTGAAGCCCACAGACCGTCTTTTGCTCCCCTGTTGCTGCCACCTGCTCGCGTTCATTCCAGCAGAGCGACAAAGCAAAAAGAATGGTGAGAAAACATCTAGTTTTGATGATTTTACAGTTTTTTTACACACCATTTTTTCAATTAAATTGCTCCTTTTAATTCGTGACGCGCGATCTGTGGAATTGAAGCCCACAGACCGTTTTTTGCACAGCTGTCGCCGTCACCCACTCACATTCATAACAGCAGAGCGGCAATGCAAAAAGAATGGTGAGAAAACATCTAGTTTTGATGATTTCACAGTTTTTTTACTCACCATTTTTTCAATTAAATTGCTGCTTTTTATTCGTACGCGCGATCTGTGAAATTAAAGCCCACAGCACTCGCGATCATTCAACCAGAGCGGCAAAGCAAAAAGAATGGTGAGAAAAGATCATCTCTTGAAGATGTTGCAGTTTTTTACTCACCATTTTCCAATTAAATTGCTGCTTTTTATTCTTACGCGCGATCTGTGGAATTGAAGCCCACAGACCGTCTTTTGCTCCCCTGTTGCTGCCACCTGCTCGCGTTCATTCCAGCAGAGCAGCAAAGCAAAAAGGGTGAGAAAACATCTAGTTTTGATGATGTTTCAGTTTTTTACACACCATTTTTTCAATTAAATCGCTCCTTTTAATTCGTACGATCTGTGGTATTGAAGCCCATTGACCGTTTTTTGCACAGCCGTCGCCGTCACCCACTCGCCATCATTCAACCAGAGCGGCAAAGCAAAAAGAACGGTAAGAAAAAATCATCTTTTGGTGATGTAGCAGTTTTTTTACTCACCATTTTTTCAATTAAATTGCTGCTTTTTATTCTTACGCGCAATCTGTGGAATTGAAGCCCACAGACCGTTTTTGCACAGCCGTTGCCGTCACCCACTCGCGATCATTTAACCAGGGCGGCAGCACAAAAAGAATGGTGAGAAAACATCATCTTTTGATGATGTAGCAGTTTTTTTTTACTCACCATTTTTTCAATTAAATCGCTCCTTTTAATTCGTATGTGCAATCTTTGGTATTGAAGCCCATAGACCGTCTTTTGCCCCACCATTGCCGCCACCCACTCGTGTTTAATTCAGCAGAGTGGCAGCACCAATAGAATGGTGAGAAATCATCATGGTTTGATGATGTTTCAGTTTTTTTAACTCACCAGTTTTTCAATTAAATTTTTGTTCTGCACGTCTCCCCACTCAACAATGGAAAACTTTGCACACAGATTGATTTAGGCAACGTCCCCATCATTCATCACTAGCCAACATAATTCTCTGTCGTCAAATCCCACGCACAAGGTGAGACTGTATTTGGTTTTGTTTGTGTTTGCTCTTCATATCACGAGGGTTTAACAATTTTCAATTACTTCTCTACATTGGGGCTCATAATTCTTACACCTGATCTGTGACAGTGAAGCCCACAGACCATTTTTTGAGCCACCATTACTGCTACCCACTCGTGTTCATTTTGGGAGGATGGCAGCACAAAAAGAAAGGTGAGAAAAAATCATGTTTTGATGTATGTCTTAATTCTTCATTCACCATTTTTTCAATTAAATTGCTCTTTTGATGTCCTACACACAATCTGTGGCAGTGAAGGCCACAGACCGAATTTTTTTCTGTTGTTGCCATGCGCTTGTGTGAGTTCAAACAATGCAGCAAGGCAAAAAGAATGGTGAGAAAGCACCTTATTTTGATGACTTTGCACCTCTTTTAACTCACCATTTTTTCAATTTAATTTTCTGTTCTCCTATTTTGTGTAATCTGTGGTATTGAAGTCCGAGGAATGTTGTTTGTTGTTATTGCGTCACTGTAGCTGCGACTCATTTTGTTTCATTCCTACAGAGCAGCAATGCAATTTGATGATGTTGCAGTTTTTCGCTCATAATTTTTCAATTAAATTGTTTGTTTTCATCAAATGGGAGATCTTTGATCTCAAAGACCACAGACAAAGTTTTGCCCTCCTTTGATTGTAACTATAGGTCACATTTGTTTTGTTTTAGGAGCAACCCAATAAGATTGGCAGGCTCATCAACACTGCTCCCTCGCTCCCAGCTCCTCAGACCTTGTGTCTGGCTGTTTGTTTCTGCCTTTTTGTACATTTTGTTGATTGTTGTTTTACCTGGCTGTGAAGTGTGGATAGACTTTTGACGTGACTTCGTCTTTTGCACACCCATCAATCTAACTAATATGGTAAGTTTTCATCTGATTTTCTGATACATTGTTTTGTCCCTAACACTAACCCTAATCCCAACCCTGAATTAATCCCGCACATTTGGATATTGTACGTTTTTATGTGATCTTCTGAGACATTCTTTTGATATGAGACTATTACTTTTTAAATATGAGTTTAGACAGTTGAATTGTCAAATCTGTTGCTCAGTTTCGAATAGCTGTTACTTCAAGTGACTTTGTGTGTGAGAGAGGGACAGGAGCTTAAAATCATGCATTGGTTTTTGCAATGTAAGCCTATGTTCAGCTTGGTTCTTTTCGACAATCCTGTGGTTATGATGATCTAACATGTTTTTCATCCCAACTCTCAGGAGGAACTAATTAAAAAAATTAAATTGTCAATTCTGTGGATGAGTTAGAAGGTAGCAAGTAGTTGTTACTTCATATGGCTTTGTGTGAGAGTTGAGGAGGAAAGGGAAAATCATACAATGTTTTTGTAGGGTGGTCTGATTGGTAACAATATGTGGTCTGAGCTTGAGTCTGTGTGCTGTAAACATGATTGATGATTTTTACATCTCCTGCATCAGCCATTTGCAAATGATCTGAAAATATGTGGTAGGGCTGGTGAAAAGAGCAAATTAATGTAAGCCTGTGTTCAGCTTGGTTCTTTTGCAAATCCTGTGGTAATGATGATCTAACATTTTTTCATCCCAACTCTCAGGAGGAACCAATTAAAACATTAAATTGTCAATTCTGTGGATGAGTTAGAAGGTGGCACGTAGGTGTTACTTCGTATGGTTTTATGTAAGAGTTGAGGAGGAAAGGGAAAATCATACAATGTTTTTGAAGAGTGGTCTGATTGGTAACAATATGTGGTATGAGCTTGAGTCTGTGTGCTGTCAACATGATTGATAATTTTTTACATCTCCTGCATCAGCCATTTGCAAATTATCTTGGAGAGTCATGTCACAAACATTATTATTTGCAGAGACAGAAGCCATCAAAGAGTGCAGATCTCACTCCCTTGACAGATAAGTTGGCGTGGATTGTGAGCGAGCTAAGCGAATCAATATGCAATCAACGTTTGTCTCCTACTTCATACTCACTTATGGCATGACCTCAAACAAACAACAGCATCTCCTCTAACAAAGTCTCCTCACGCCTTGCATGACATCTTGAACAATGCACCTCATGTTGTCACAATGCCTTTAACAACACACCTTCCTCAAACTCGCCCCCAGAACCACAGCACCTCCAAAAATCTATGTTTTCTTCGGTAGTTTGTTATTTTGTTTGATTGGGAAAAGAGAAAACAAGTCCTACACTTTTACTATTCCACTCAGCCTCTCTCCTTAACTATTTTCAATGCAGGACATCTTCCAATCTTCGGGACACTATCTTTCTTCATCAAAGATCTACCTTTTTGCTGGACATTTTTCAATCTTCAGCAGCTATTATCCATCTATGCCAGACATCCCTTCAGCGTGGTTGTGTTCTCATGAAATTGCATCGTGGTAGTGTTGACTGTGGTACCTTCATCCTTTGTGGGTGTTGACTCTTTCGGCAAAACGAGATCTTCTTTTTCGCCTGACATCTATCTTCGGTTCAGCAGCTTTTCTGTCCATACATAAAGGTGCTCATCTACAAAAGGGGGGACTGTGACTTCAAAGCAGACAACTGGGATTGTGTTCTTGTGAGATTCGGACCTGGTCGTGTCGACTGTGGTACCTTCATCCTCCGTGGGTGTTGACTCTTACGGCAAAACGAGATCTTCTTTTTCGCCTGACATCTATCCTCGGTTCAGCAGCTTTTCTGTCCATAAATCAAGGTGCTCATCTACGAAAGGGGGGAACAGTGACTTCAAAGCAGACAACTGGGATTGTGTTCTTGCGTAATTTGGGCGTGGTCGTGTCGACTGTGGTACATTCATCCTTTGTGGGTGTTGACTCTTTCGGAAAAACGAGATCTTCTTTTTCGCCTGACATCTATCTTCCGTTCAGCAGCTTTTCTGTCCATACATCAAGGTGCTCATCTATGAAAGGGGGGAACAGTGACTTCAAAGCAGACAACTGGGATTGTGTTCTTGCGAAATTTGGTCATGGTCGTGTCGATTGTGGTACCTTCATTCTTTGTGGGTGTTGACTCTTTCGGCAAAACGAGATCTTCTTTTTCGCCTGACATCTATCTTCCGTTCAGCAGCTTTTCTGTCCATACATCAAGGTGCTCATCTATGAAAGGGGGGGACTGTGACTTCAAAGCAGACAACTGGGATTGTGTTCTTGCAAAATTCGGTCGTGGTCGTGTCGACTGTGGTACCTTCATCCTTCGTGGGTGTTGACTCTTTTGGCAAAACGAGATCTCCTTTTTCACCTGATATGTATCTTCAGTTCAGCAGCTTTTCTGTCCATACATCAAGGTGCTCATCTACAAAAGGGGGGGGGGGACTGTGACTTCAAAGCAGACAACTGGGATTGTTTTCTTGCGAAATTTGGTCGTGGTTGTGTCGACTGTGGTACCTTCATCCTTCGTGGGTGTTGACTCTTTCGGCAAAACAAGATCTTCTTTTTCGCCTGACATCTATCTTCGGTTCAGCAGCTTTTCTGTCCATAAATAAAGATGCTCATCTACGAAAGGGGGGAACAGTGACTTCAAAGCAGACAACTGGGATTGTGTTCTCGCAAAATTTGGCGTGGTCGTGTCGACTGTGGTACCTTCATCCTTCGTGGGTGTTGACTCTTTCGGCAAAACGAGATCTTCTTTTTCGCCTGACATCTATCTTCGGTTCAGCAGCTTTTCTGTCCATACATCAAGGTGCTCATCTACGAAAGGGGGGAACAGTGACTTCAAAGCAGACAACTGGGATTGTGTTCTTGCGTAATTTGGTCGTGGTCGTGTCGACTGTGGTACCTTCATCCTTTGTGGGTGTTGACTCTTTTGGCAAAACGAGATCTTCTTTTTCGCCTGACATCTATCTTCAGTTCAGCAGCTTTTCTGTCCATAAATTAAGGTGCTCATCTAAGAAAGGGGGGAACAGTGACTTCAAAGCAGACAACTGGGATTGTGTTCTTGTGAGATTCGGACCTGGTCGTGTCGACTGTGGTACCTTCATCCTTTGTGGGTGTTGACTCTTTCGGCAAAACGAGATCTTCTTTTTCGCCTGACATCTATCTTCGGTTCAGCAGCTTTTCTGTCCATACATTAAGGTGCTCATCTACAAAAGGGGGGACTGTGACTTCAAAGCAGACAACTGGGATTGTGTTCTTATGAGATTCGGTCCTGGTCGTGTAGACTGTGGTACCTTCATCCTCCGTGGGTGTTGACTCTTTCGGCAAAACGAGATCTTCTTTTTCGCCTGACATCTATCATTGGTTCAGCAGCTTTTCTGTCAATACATCAAGGTGCTCATCTATGAAAGGGGGGAACAGTGACTTCAAAGCAGACAACTGGGATTGTGTTCTTGCAAAATTTGGTCGTGGTCGTGTCGACTGTGGTACCTTCATCCTTTGTGGGTGTTGACTCTTTCGGCAAAACGAGATCTTCTTTTTTGCCTGACATCTATCTTCGGTTCAGCAGCTTTTCTGTCCATACATCAAGGTGCTCATCTATGAAAGGGGGGACTGTGACTTCAAAGCAGACAACTGGGATTGTGTTCTTGCGAAATTTGGTCGTGGTCGTGTCGACTGTGGTACCTTCATCCTTTGTGGGTGTTGACTCTTTTGGCAAAACAAGATCTTCTTTTTCGCCTGACATCTATCATTGGTTCAGCAGCTTTTCTGTCCATACATCAAGGTGCTCATCTACAAAAGGGGGGGGGGGGACTGTGACTTCAAAGCAGACAACTGGGATTGTGTTCTCGCAAAATTTGGCGTGGTCGTGTCGACTGTGGTACCTTCATCCTTCGTGGGTGTTGACTCTTTCGGCAAAACAAGATCTTCTTTTTCGCCTGACATCCATCTTCGGTTCAGCAGCTTTTCTGTCCATACATCAAGGTGCTCATCTACAAAAGGGGGGGAACTGTGACTTCAAAGCAGACAACTGGGATTGTGTTCTCGCGAAATTTGTTCGTGGTCGTGTAGACTGTGGTACCTTCATCCTTTGTGGGTGTTGACTCTTTCGGTAAAACGAGACCTTCTTTTTCGCCTGACATCTATCGTCGGGAACTGATCCCCATCTTACTTATTCTTCCTCTCATTTCTTTTGGTGGTCATCCCCATCAAATTCACTTGACATCTTCCAAATCTTCAGCAGATTAATTTTCTCATTCAAGCCTCCAACAACAGCATCTTCTCCCTCCAAACCTAGAACTCCCATAGAGTACCTTCCTCTTCGTCATTACCAAAACTCTCTTGGCAGCTTGGAGTATAAACTAAGCCCACTCTCGAGGATAGCTGAGAGCATAAAATAGGCCCACTCTCGAGGAAAGCTGAGAGCATAAAATAGGCCCACTCTCGAGGAGAGCTGAGAGTATAAATAGGCCCACTCTCGAGGAGAGCTGAGAGTATAAAATAGGCCCACCCCCAACAATCAACCTTGTTTCAATTGGTAGCCATGTGGAATTGTTAAGAAGTGAGCCCGGTTTCTAAGTTAGGATAACCTGAATAACTAATGAAAAAGAACCTACATTACACAACAGAAATAATTAATCTATCACATTATTATTAGTCAGCTATTATTTTATGAATTGGAATGTCAATCCATGTGAACATCAAACTTAACTTGTATCATAAGTTACTTCAAACAAAAGCAGTGTCCCATAAAAGTGAATGGTTTCAACTTGACCAAAACCGGCTGAGAGTATAAAATAGGCCCACTCTCGAGGAGAGCTGAGAGTATAAAATAGGCCCACCCCCAACATTCAACCTTGTTACAATCGGTAGCTATGTGGAATTGTTAAGAAGTGAGCCCGGTTTCTAAGTTAGAATATCCTGAATAACTAATGAAAATGAACATACATTACACAACAGAAATAATTAATCTATCACATTATTTTTAGTCAGCTATTATATTATGAATTGGAATGTCAATTCATAGGCACATCAAACTTAACTGTATCATAAGTTACTTTTATGGAACAAAAGCAGTGTCCCATAAAAGTGAATGGTTTCAACTTGACCAAAACCATTTTTGTATTGAAAATCGGTGGATGATGCTTTGCTCATCAGCTTGCTCAAGCATCGAATAGCTTACACTGGTGACTTGAAATAAATGTAGAAATTTCGCACCAAACAGTTTATGGAAGATATACCAAACTGGATACATAAAAGCACCAAAATTAATATCTTCCATAAGGTTTACCAATGGGAAAAGTACTAACACCTTTGCAAGGAACCACTTCATCAGTTGATACATTTTCCAATTTTGATACCCTTCTACATAGGAATTTCAATGTATCAAACTGGAGTGGAAGATATGAAATCTATGGGATTATGCTGAGAAAGGAATGACATCTTGATTTGAATTGACTGATTGGCATTAAACTGAGATTATGGTCTGGTTAACTAAAGTGTCTGTTTCCTTTGTGATTTGGGTCACCTTCCTCTCTTATAGCCCTTAGTCTTCTCTTATATATATCTACCATCTCCAATCCCTTCCTTCTCCTCATCATGGATATAAGAGAGCATGAAGCTTCTACTCATTTGTCTCCACGTACCACTCAGATTGTGATAGCATCAAACCTCACAGTCACCCATTCACATACCAAGTGCAGGATTACTTAATTGACACACTTTATGATACAAAACTTCACCAAACTTGAATTGAAACCTTCATGTAAAAGTTGATATCAAATCCACCATGCGAAATGAGATCAATTCTCAGGCAACATGAAAGCTACCACAAAATGAACTGTATTTTGGGGTTGTTGCCAGTTGATTATTGTTTTCCCTGTTCATGTTTGAATGGTGGCTTGATAGTACTCATTTTCCATGCAGTCATGTCATGATAATTGTTTTTTGTCTTAGAGAAATTTTTGTTGTCTCTAGTATTTCATTCTTTATGTATGACCTTTATATCATTAACATTTATGGAAAATTTATACTGTCAATTTCAACAGATAGAAGGTATTGCCTTGTGTGCACTGTGTTGCACAATGCATGCAGTTGTCGCGCCCATTATTTCCGTTGGCACA
Organism: Cyclotella cryptica; assembly: GCA_013187285.1. Lineage (NCBI taxonomy): Eukaryota > Bacillariophyta > Thalassiosirophyceae > Thalassiosirales > Thalassiosiraceae > Cyclotella > Cyclotella cryptica. The sequence goes on from JABMIG010000032.1 coordinate 84,468, forward strand.
TAAAAAATGACTTCACTCCTCTAGAGCAAGATGGGATTTCCGATCGTCCCCACAATCTCACCCTCGTATCTCATCATTTTGGTGGACTTTTGAGCTGCAAGTTGGCGCGTCTTCTCAACCCAGCTCTTGGCAACAAGGTGCCCTGCGATGTGGAAAAAAGGTTGGTTGGTTGTTGCGTTTCGCGATGTTTTTCTCTGCAGAACTATTTTATTGGAAATTCACGCCCTGTCCTGCCATCTTCTGCCACTCCCCACCCCATGCCTTTCAAAACCCCACGCCCCACGCCCCACATCGCACTCTTGCCACATCTTCAATCCAACAATGAGAAAAAGAAGCAGGACAATCGACCGTGCTAGTGGTGGTGAGAATCGCTCAACTCCACGGGTCAAAGCACCCTCGGTCTCACGATACATTTCATGCGTGATGTGTGTGATGTCCTTATCGTACCATATAGTACTATTATTTCTGTGTAGTGTGTGTGATCGCTTACTATACAATACACTAGGATAGCTAGGTAGGTATGGTACCATATGGTATTGTATAGTTGTTAGTGATTAGTACGTAGTCATAACTGACATTTTGAAACATTACGAATCTCCGTAGAATTAGACAAAATTAACGTAGGAATTCTTACGATCGCTCGTAATGATGATCCATGGAGATAATGACGATCCGTGAATTTTGACTGGTACGATAGTATCGGGGGCTCTCGCACCACTCTTCACCACACAAACCCACGTTTCGACAAACATCACACCAAGACAATGGATCGTCCCACAAAGGCAGATGCGAATCGGCGCGGCGTTAAAGCAATTTCTTTTCATTCCAAATCATTTGTAATTAATTACTGTCAAATCGAGTAAAGCTGCAAAAATTGTTCTTAACCTGTTGGTATTGTAATTACCTGTAATTACATATTATATCTCAATTCATTATTTCTTATAACATGACATCACGATAGCATAAAGGAAATTTGTTGGACGAGGGATTCCATTGAATTGGATTGATTCAATACTCTGTTGTGGTCCAATTTAATGGTCGCCATATGTTTAGATCGCAACAAAATCCGTGCATAGGCAGCCTGTATACCATCCCTAAATGTGAATCCATAAACGGTTCAACAAAAACTTCCACTAAAACTCTACCATGTTATCCATAATGTAGTGCCTTCTATTCTCCATCTTCCTCCCCAACCCACTGGGATTTTCAAATGAAGGCTTTGAGAGATTACTATTTTGAGTATATATTGATAGTGATCGATTCGGATCATACAAATGATCAACACTCTCTCTTGCCATACCAGCTTTGAGTGCCCGTGAAGAACTCTCCAAGGCCAAGGACTCTGCCAAGTTTTGTCTCAGATAGAGTGTCATTCGTCCTTGAATCGTTGTACAGGATGCCGTGGCATCCATGGAGGTGAAACAGGTGCATGACGGTGGGTACATCGAGGGGCAACGGATCAATGTCATTGACTTTGGATTCTAGTCGTTGTCGTTGTCGCGTCCGTCCCACCGTGCTCTCGTTCAAAAAATTCGCAGTGGATCCACCAATCGGGCCATCTTTTGGTCCAATCCAGTGACGATATTCGAAATGTTATAGGTGGAAATGGTGGATGTTTTGTAAAGGAAGAACACTCGCGCCGGCAGTGAAGGAAGAAACATTGATGGCTCGACGAGCGACGGGGGAACGTACTCCTGTAGGAGTTCTATCCTGGCCTACGTTGCCGTCTCCTACATCATTGATCGATTCGATGTGTCTTGGTGAGGAGGTTTGTGCGGTGACAGTGAAAACATCACAAAATATGTGGTGTTTGTTGCAATTTACATGCAACTTCATGGTGAGTTGGGGCTGTTGTGTTGATGATGTTGCACCGGTGCAAGGGTGTACCCCAACATATCGCCCTGACCTGAATGCATCGGAGGGCAATACTCCGGAAGGAATAAGCACCAATTGCCCTTCCGGCCGAGCAATAGCCGATTTCCATTTCGCCATGGTGGATGGCTTAATTTGTTACTGGTCGTGCTAGATAAATTTTTGGCGGAGGCTTGGATTCTTTCCCAGCTTTTGTCTCAAAGTTACCTATATATTTTTGTCCATTTACTAGCACTTAACTATTGTACGTAAAGGTAGGTGTCCAAAAATGGGAGGGTTTCACCACGATGAAACCGTCGCCTATCTGTGATAGGCGTACGTCATCGTGGTGAAAGCCAAATGGAGGGTGTGTCTATACTTGATATCACTTTGGGTTTGCGACGAACACAGTATTGTACGTAGCAGGTACAATACCAGCAGCTCCATAGGCTTAGCACGCAGGGGCTGCAGCAAGTTCATTAGACAGGCCCTCACAGGCTCCCGTCGTCCCGTCTGCACAAGAGATACCATAGGAGATAAGAGTACTAGAAAATGTTCCAAGATACCGTTTTCACTGCCTCGAAGCTACCATAGTGAAATTAACATGTGGTCAATTTTTTTTTGGTCCTATTTACCTCTACTTTGGGATACTTCCGGTTTGCGCCAAAAATGCATCTCAGAAGCATGGACGCGTGTGTCCGTGATGTGGACGTGATGTGTGGTGAGCTACACAAGAAAATGCCATAGCTCGTGAACCAAAAGGAGTTACGAGGAGCTATACATATTATGGGCGTGTTGAAGATGTTGAGGGCTATACATTCATAGTGTTTTTAACAGTGAAGAACATGTGTAGGGCGTGAAAACGATAAAAAACACGTCAGATGGACGGGGTGGTATAAAGGTGGGGTCTATAGACTGGGGGGGGGTCTACAAACGGTCAGTAACATATATATTACAAGCAGCCGCTGCAAGATTTTTTAGCAGCAATAGGAGCCTGCAAACTGGAAGAAGTCTTGTTTCTCTAAATAAAGATAACAGCGGAAGCCAGTTAGCGCTCACTCCATGCTAGCTACCACGCATGCGACAAGCACAAAATTTGATATATTTTAAAAGGATGTATTGCTTTTTAAGAGAGCATTTAAAACATAGATAAGCCTTTGAGGCTAGAGAACCAGTTATACACTCACATCGCGATTAAGTGCTGCCTTAGCACTCAAACTCACTTAAATATTGGTTTGAGAAGTTTTGCAAAACAATATTCGAACCTTTATCTCATTTTGACCAGACCTAAGTGGGAACCGAACATGTATTTAAATTGTGAGCGCCAGTATGTGTGCAAAAGAGTTGCAAAAAGTTGTGTGATGGGGCCGATTGACACAAATATTTGTGAGCTCACAACCATTAATTTTGTGTGGGACGTCTCCCAGTCGTAGGAAAAGATTGTGTGAAAAAGTGTTGGGTCCGAAATTGAGGAAATTCGTGAGAACATGGGGAATGGGTGAAACAGTAGTTTTGTGAGCACTAAAACTGCTCCTTAGTAACTCAAACCCATCATCAATATCATAGATGACGTCACTATTTTTGCTAGCCATCATAGAAAACTCTATTATTTTCCGCATCATGAAAAGAAATCTACATGCGAAAGTACTAGAAAACTAGCAATATTAATTTGATGAAGTCAAAATCATAGAACCATTTTATGATGTTGTCTAGTGCCAAATTCTGGCACCAAGACTGTGCATACACATCATAGAGGGGTACAATTCCCCATCAAAAGTTCAGCAGCACATCTGGCTGGGCCATTGTAACAGGAATCCCTCCATTTGTCGAGCAGTTTTGCAGCATCAACAAGCTGGAAGAGATTGCAATGAGCAGTACTTGAAGAGGCGGTAATTAACGCTATAGACAAAAAGTGAAGGCTGATTGGTATCAATTCCATCCTCAATGAGAGGCTAAAGAAATTGCAAGACTTACTCATGAATCGGTTGGATGAAGTTGGTAACATAGGTGGCAGTCCTGTTGAACCCAAAGTTGCTGCGGCCGGTGATCATATTGGCATACTGCAGAGGAGAAACATTCTTTTCTACTGGGGTAAGTTTTGGTGTGTCCCAGAGTCTTTTGCATTTCTTACCAATGTTACTCGTTTGAATGGCTGGAGAATGTAGCTGAAGGGTAAGGCTGTTGTCGCCAACATGACTTATATGATCAAGCCTTTCATGCGGCTCAAGGGTTCAGATTTGCCACAGAAGGAGTTGGCGAATGAGTTAGACACAAAGTGGAAGTCAATTTTTGGAAGATAGCTGAGGCTCCAGGATTGGTGATACCAACAGATGTCGATGAGGATTTTGTCCAGTTTTTTTTCATTTTGCAACAGACTATCTCAAGCAGACTGTGAGCTATATTTGGGCGTGCAAAAGATGAAGGGCAGCTCAGTAAGTATGCAAATGGGATGTGGTCAAGAAAGGTTGCTCAGAGTGAAATTATCAAGAATGGTACAGCAGAAGATAAAGCAAGGCTTCCTCCAAGTCCAGCTCATACGAAGGTGGATGGCAGTAATCATGGTGGGTTGAGTGTTCAAAGAAACGGAATTAGACAGGTGGCAAGAAGGGCAAGAGTAAACGGTCGGGAAATAGCGTAGGAGGTACTGGATGGTTTGGAGAGGGCTTTTGGTTATGTTGAAGTCTCTGAGTCAGGAGGTACATTAGATGGCCTTTGAGATGGCTGATGGGGCAGGGTACAGTTCTGATGGTTTTTATGTCTAGGTGACTTTTTCCATCATGGTCTAAGGGACTGTAACTCAGGGTTCTGTGTGTTTGTTGTGTGGATTTTCAGTCTTTGTGGAATTTTGTGTTCATAAAGTATACTGATGATGATTAGACCTTTTACTCCTGCATTACTATAAGTAGTTCATATAATAAACAAGTCGCAATCACAGGTTATAGAGTTTGTTGAGTTTTTCTAGAGTACACTTAGACCTTTTTCACATAATATGTGAACTATAGCTTGCAAGAGACATAATAATTACATCTTGTTATATCTTTTCGCTATGATTAAAGCTAGACCTTTCTTGTCCTCAAGTCGCTTGAACATATAATATGTTACGTGTACATACATGGGTACATATATGTATGATAATGTCGCTGTAATGAATGAGGATTAGAGATAATATAACATACTAGGGTTTAGACTACATACTCCCTACCTAGGTAGATAATTCTAAGCCTACTTAGGCCTAAAACCGATACTGTGACCCCATCAAGGGAAGCTTCCTATTAAAATGACCACTCAATCCCCTTGAAGTTCTCGCCCCTTATGTTAACTCAAGTTTTCAAGTCATTTTGGTCGATTTCAGCAAGGTGGCAGCTCGAGTTGAGCCAGGTTCCAAGACGGACATGGGTTTTATGTGGAATGAATAGTTGTAGGGTGAGGTTAAGTACAATACTTATCCCAACAGTATTGCAAGATAGAGAAATATTGCAGAAGGTTGATTCATAGGAAGAGGAGGATCGCGCGGTAGCAGTCTTTTTCTAATTCGCAACAGCCCAGATAATATGGGTATCCCAACAGTTTTGCAAGATAGAGAAATATTGCCGAAGGCTGATTTAGAGGAAGAGCAGGAGTCGCGTGCACCCAATATTAGGGAATATTGCCCAAGTGTGATTCAAAGGGTGAAGAGGAGTCGCGCTAGCAGTCTTTTCAAATTAGCAACAGCCCAGATAATATGGGTGGTCATCGCTAGCATAAATTGACAAGACTGGTCGCGGCCCAGCCCAAAGGACTAAGCATAAATTGACAAGACCGGTCGTGGCACAGCCCAAAGAACATGGGAATCGCGAACAGCCCTTTTGACCAATATGGTCATGGATTAGTCTCATGATCGCTGTTTTAGTTAAACCATTGTTATTGAGAAAGGCCTAGTCAATCGCAATCAAGCCCTTCAATTTTTGGCCATGCGTTATGTTAAGTTTAGGTACTTTTTAAAGGTAACCTCAGACTAAAAGATCGTGACTACCCATGCATGTCGAACACGAAAACAGCATTTTTACAGGTAATGTTAAAGAGAAAACAACATGTTACCAGTAACGGCCAAAGTGAAAAAGTGTCTCACGACAGAATGTTTAGATATCTTTTAAAGGTAACCTTAGACTAAAAGATCGTGACTACCCATGCATGTCAAACATGAAAGCAACATATTTACAGGTAAAGTGGTAATATTAATTATACTTTACCAATAATGGCAAAAGTGAAAAAGTGTCTCATATGGAGAAGGAGAAGAAATATTCTTTAATGATAAACTAAGATTTTTTCAAGAAAAAATCTTGATTACGATGTTAATTTTGTTTAGAAACCGAAGTTAATATTTTGTGCCCAAAAATCTGAAGCCCTGATAAATTTCATGACATCAATTTTGGCAAAAATTATTCCACCCTAAATATGATGATATCACAGCAGGGAGAAACGAACTAACTGTTTCCCGCAGAGTCTGTTATGAAACCATTTTTTTACTAACAATTTACCCACACAATATTAACCCAACTCACATCTGTCCTCGTGAGTGAAAAGAAACCAAGTGATTATTATTTTGTGTTACTATGAGATTTTACTCACTCACGACTTTTTTGTGAAGATATCACAGTTTCTTTTGCATGATATTTTGATGGGGGACTTTCAACATTCGAGTAACCCCATGCTTTTTGCATGTTATAAACAACAAAACAATATCATGGCATGTCTATCACTTGTCATCAAATATAAAATATCGCTTAGTAAATCATGCAATTATCTCTATATTATCAAGGCACGGTCAGGTAGTCTTTCTTTTCCAACTAGGTAGAGCAATGGCAGGGTAGCCATAAAGAAGAGAAGTGAGTAGTGGGATCTTCTTCATACCCCAAGTGGGGCGAAATCAGCCCTGTGGCGGGCTAATGTAGCGGCAAACAGACGTCGTCGCTGACTGCTGTGGAAGACAAGGGCTGCGGTATGAGGGGAAACTGTTGACACAGAGCCTGAAATGCATTAATGGCGGATTCGACATGTGCCAACCAGTATTGTCTATCAGTCGTCGAACCGGCTCCTAACTGCTCAAAATCCAATTCAAGCAGATGCCTGTGTTGTGGAAGCAGGGTGTGAGGATCGGTGAAGAGCAAGCGTCCAACGTTCTCCAGGACTGCGTCATGTTCTAGTTCGGTTTTTCCATCAAGGAGACATAGATGCGTTCGTGCATTGCAATACAACCACTGTTTATGCGTGACTCCTAGTAGATGATGGATAAATGCCGTCGCCCAGGATTTGATGTGTCGGTTGGAGCCTCTTAGTCGCATACTGCTTGTTTGTAAGAGGAGGCGTTCACCACCTATTTTCCCTTCCAGGAGATTGTCCCACCCTAGAGTGTCCAGCTCCATTGCCCAGCTGGATAGATGTGGGAATGGACGCGCTATAGTAACCATTGAACCTTCCCCTTGTTGAAGTAAGTATGTTTCTAGGCATTCAACTACATTGATGTCGCTGTGCGATCCAATCTAAGAGAGATTTGACACTTTTCGCAAAGACTTCCCGACGACCGGGATTGGGACAGCGAGTGATATGTGCCGGGGACTCATCCGGGTGACCACAACAGGGACACTTATTAACAGTCTCCGCCTGAAACCACGACAAGTGACGATTGGTTCCATTAAATCCGGAGACATGTTTGGTCACCCAAACCGCAAACATCTGTGGATATCTTGACATTGCTCTATTGACATGATCCCATGCTATGCAATCAAAGCTGTGTATGTCCACAATACATTGACGTTGAAAGAGGTTCTTAGCCACCGTAGACCCCCACGATCTATAAAGCGCGTTTTTGATCGATGATGTTACCTTGACTCCCTCCACCCAGATGCGAGCTGGCTCGTGTGGGTAAGTCGAGCCCCAGTTGATATTGTTGTTGATGTGATGTAGTAGGCATTGCTTGGCCAAGTTGTCTGCCATAACATTCCATTGTTGTGGGAGGCTGAGTTGGGAGAATTCCGGGTAGTCATCTAGGTGGCCATAGACGTGGACGTACTGCACTTGCAGTCGGGAGTGGACAATGTTACGCTGAATGAGCAAAATCAAGTCCAGATGTGGCTGTCGCTCTGGATGTGCATTGTGGACCTTGTTGCCATGTGTGACATCTCCCAAGTTATCACAGTAGATACATACTGGTGGTGGTACCTGAGGGTGTATCATCAGGGAGAGCGTCCGTAGGATGAGCGTAGAGATAACACCTCCAATGAGTTCACCACGATAGTTAGAAGCCACCTCAGGAGCAGTCGCTTCACAATAAGATGCCGAGGCTATGTTCCCCGTTCCAGTGCAACAAAGTATAACAGCCACTGAGCTATGAATGACACTCATTGCAGGCATGAACGAGCCATCGTGACATGTAACCAGCGTGCCACTACGAAGAGTGTCGAGAAGCCATTCCTCCCCAGTCAGCTTGATGCCCCGTAAGAGCGTGCAGGGTTTCATTGCTCTCCAGACCTCACTTAGAGTTTTCATTGGATGTGCAGGGCGTTCCAGTTTGAGAGGCGACTGTGAGTGTACTGTGATCCCTGATGGTGTGGATTCCCGGACCGAGACAATATTGGTGGTTTCGGGCGGACTCAAACTGAGGCTTTCATGAAAGACCCGACGGCCCCTTATCAAATATCGCCTTGTTTTTGGGTAGTACACTTTTGGTTTGTCATCTGCACTCATTCGAGTAATACAGTCTCTTGATTCATTGGAGACCCAGTACACTTTTTCATGGGGGAGTCGCAAATGCTTCCCTAACTTCGGCGAGAACTGGAAAGTGGGAGACGTGAGTAGGCAAATGGTGTCTCGCCAGAGTGTCAAATCTGCAGCCGTGGGATGTTCTTTGGGGAACCTCATGTGGGTGTCTGTGTACACGTGCTTTTCCTTGCTCAACTTAAGGGGATCTACTGTCATCCCATCACACAGTAACAACTGTGACATGAAATAGACTTGGAAGAATTTCCTCGCTCTGTTAAAACTCGTCCATTGCTTGCGTGGGAGCACTGAGGTTGCCTCTTCCATGATGACTTTGTCTCTTTCCCTGACCGGCTCAATATCGACCGATTCCAATTCTAATGTCACGCCGTAATAGTGCATGTATTCCCAGAGTACTTTACACCATGTATGTGTTGCCAAACATCCAAAGACCGTGTAGTCCAGATTGAGGAAATTGCCTGCTAATCCTATTTCCAGTTGACAGTTCGAAGACGCATCGAAGGAATGTACCGGTAGGCTGTTGCGTGTTCCAGTGTCGCTGGATGTAATGTAACGACACTGCAAGTTTCTCTAACAACATTTGTGGGAGGCCTAGGCCTTGGTACTGCCGTGGAAGGGTTCTCCACTCTTTGGCAATGTTCCTATTTATGACCAGCGATGGAAGGAAGGAGAAGTACCATGACGAGAAGGTATCATCGATCACCTTTCTAGACGACATGAGTGGTAGCAGGCCATAAGTGACAGAGGGCAGAGCCTGTGTTCTAAAGCTATGCCATACCTCAGCTGGTTGTAGAGGGCTGTGCGTGATCCTGCGACTCCATTTCTTTCCTTTTGAAATCATGTGTTGAAGTTGTTTATCCCCAGAACCAGACGGGCTAGTCCACACCCCGAGCACTTCTGACGCCTACGAGGGACCTTTGAGTTTGATGACAACATCCTTGGACTGGATCTGTGGTATCCGTAGCTGATGGTGGTTAATTTCACGGAGGGGTTTAAGTACCGCACACCCCTTTACGAACTTGTAGGAAAGAAGGTACCAGTAGCACTTCTCGGGTTTGAGATTTCCTCCAGTGGCTTGAAGAAGAAAGGCCCAGTATCGTGTTGCTGATTGAACCCCGTCGAAGAAGTCTGCCTCTGTCCTAATGAAGGAGAGACACGTATGGAGAAGGTTGATGTCATCCACATAAAGAAGGGCAGCAATCCCCAGGACAATGCCCGACCAGGCGGAAGCAAAGACCGCCCCGTACCCTTTCGACTTATAAGCCAAGAGCATCACTGTGCTTATGGCTGTCCATGCAGCCAGAGCCGCACCACTTCCTTGTATAAGTCCCACATACGGGTTTTGCGCCGTGCCGCCATAACTTGTTGTGGCAAGACCAAAACCACTTTTAAGAAAGAAACGCATGGTTTCTACACAGATCAAGTAGCACTTAGTAAGAGAGATCGGTACGTTCATGGCTTGGAGTGCGAAGCTCCGGGCCGCATGGTTCACTGCATCGTAGCAGTTTGCCGCGTCGTTACTCGATACAGCACAGGTAGCGTGGAGAATATTCGCTGGTCAAAGAAAAGCTGTTTTGTCATTGACGAATCTTGTGCCGTTTTGCCACTCGTAGCTCCCTGCTCAAGAGGCAGCACGCCCGTTTTCTTCATCCGCTGGGTCATGCGTTTGGCAAAAATAACCTTCAACCACCAATTAAAGTCTGCTTCTAAGAGGCAGATCGCTCTTAGTTTATCAATTCGAACATTGCCGGCCACTTTCTCGAGAAGAACCGTTACACCCTGTTTCCAACAACTTAGTGGAGCACCGCGTCTGGCTGCTAAGTTGATACTACGCGCATGAAGGAGAGTCAATGCCTTATCATCACATATGGCTCTATAGTGACCAAAGTGTCGACCACTTTTGGAGAATGACGTTGTCTCTTTGCATGTGGCCCAGAAGTTGGTGAATTCCTCCACCGTGACATCACAACCGGAGGTAGCCGCATCTTCACACTCAAGGCGAAGTTGTGCTGATGCTTTAAGGAGGTCGACGGTTGCCAGATCCCAGTGTTCAGAAAAGTTATAGCTATTTTCCAATATTCGACGGGCTGCGTCGGTGTCGCTTAGATTCCCAATCTCAGCATGCAATTCAGTTGCAGACATTGGAGCTTGTTTACCGAGTGAGAACCTGCTACCTAGATGATCGCCACAAACTTGTTCCACTTCTGCTTGCTTGCAGTAAGTCTGGTCACCGTTGCTAGTTGGCGCTTGTACGCTTAGTACTGACCGTCCTCTGGTGTCTTTGACTACTCGATTAATAGTGTGTTAGCGCTGGTGGCGTGCCTCATTCTTTATTATCTGCAAAACCTCTGAACTCGCAATGTCATCTCCCCTCTCTTTGGCGAGCTTAAGTCTCCACTGTAAATGCTTTCGTCGAAGCATTGGTGCTTGGGATTTAAGTTCGAATAGCTGCTCCATACACCCGTGCAGTCTAAGTTGCACTTCCTAACCTTGGTGAGAGACAAGGGATCCTTTATGTTAGCCCGGCGAGCTGCTCTGCACATGTTCCTTGTGTCAGGCACTTTGCCATCATGCCAGCGTAATAGCCACTTCAGTACTGATCTCCTTTTGAGCCATTGCCCAACCGTCGGGCTAAACTCGAAAGTACAGCTTTTGAATTTCGTGCAGATCTTTTCGGAGTGGCGCATGTAGTCACCCATTTCTTGGTCCCACTTGTCGTGACAACGTTGATTGACACTGCATGGTGCAACCTCATTGCGCTCTTCGGGCAGCGTTAATTTGGCTGACATGTTATGTCGCTCAACGAGGGCAGATAGAGATGAGCAGTACTTGCGGCGGATTCGCGTAATCTTGCACGTGAGCAGTCGTGATTGAGGACGAGCGATTCTGGGATATTCTCCACCAAAGAGAGAGGCCGCCGATATTTCCAGGAGGAAGACACGGTGATCACCCACTCCGTACCAATGTGGGTAGCACATGGCATGACCTTAAACTAGCCCTGGGCTCCCGAAGATAGTGGATATTTTCCCTGTACCACGAAAATGTGAGTTAGGTACCGGACAGCCGAGTGCTGGTTCAAATAGACAGGTTAATTGTATGTCCTGACTAGCCAGTCGAGTGGCTAACTTTCCCGTGTAAACATCTTGATTAGCGTCTATACACAGGATGACTTCTTCTCGATTTGTTCGCCAACGGGAGATCATGGCGGAGATATCCTCGATGAATATCGTAGATGGGTAACGAAAATCACCACGTGCTTGGAAGTACCTTGAGTGCTGCTCCCATACCGTATGTCCTTTGGCCGCTCGCCCCGGTTGACAAGGAAGATATCCACATACAATCCTAGTAGTGCGGCGCCCGTCGTTAATTTTCAACCAGGTCCACCTTGCTAGCCCAGTTTCATCAAACCCTCTGTCGGTGACTAGATCGCTGATCCTACCGATAGCATGCAAGCGCTGTACCACCCATTTGCTCCCGATTGATGATTTCATTAGTATTGTTAGCGGCTACGGCGACAGTGGACCTTCCAGGACATAGGAGTTGTGTGAGCTGTCTGTGTGGGGGAACAAATCTCCAGTCGCATTGCGTCTCACACCCGGCAATTACATCCACTTGTAGATCTCGGATAAGGTGGTTAAGCCGATCCAATTTCCAACCATGCGTGAAGATCCGAGACTATTCCAATTTTCGAACATAAGACGCACCCACCCATCACGTTTAGTGGAGGGCATGTAGCCCACCCCTCCTTCCTGTAAAAGTGAGAGTAGTTGATTCATTTCACGTAGTTCATAATCCGTCGCTTTCGCTTGTTCCTTTGAAGGGGGGCACTTCACCGTCGGTGTCGCCTGAAGAGCATCACCCTGCTCCAAGTGTCGTTTTCCTAATGCCGCACTGATCGCCTCATCCGTGACTTTGCATTTCTCCTTAAACTGCCTATAGCCCTGATGTAATGCTCTGTATTTCCGTTTTTGTTCTATTGACGCCTGATCCCGAAGCCAGGCATCCCGCCTGCGCTGACTCTTAGCCCGCTTACTCGCTGATATGATATTTGAAGTGTGTGCCCCGTGCAGTGACACCGCTTGACCCCTGTGTGTAACCATTTGCGGAGGTACACGATGGTTAACTTCCCCTACTCCAACCCTTGTAACCGAAGGGTCGAAGGCCGAGTTCATGTTGCCACCATTCTGTCCCACTCGTGCAAAAGAAGTGAATGGTGGTTGGGCACAGGCAACTTGTCCCCATCTCGTTGTGCCCCGGCGAGACGGGAGTGCATAGATGTTATTCTCCCTGCGGAGCTGCACCGCCTCCCTCATCCTGGGGATGGGCAGCTCCGCTTCCACTGAGGTGGGGGGAACCCGGCTGATTAATGCCAGCCAACATTTCAGTTAGTTTCTGCATCTGTAGTTTGAGCTCATTTATTTCTGCAGCCTGCTCGGCATTTCTAACTTTGGAGTCCGCCAATTGTTTGGCATATTCACGAGTCTTCAACACCCTATTCTGTGTTGCTCGAATTCACAGTTGAGTCACCAGTCGTCTCTGCATCTCCAGTAAGTGCAGAGGCTCGACTGACCCGGCTGCCGACGTCGGCACCTTTCACTTCAGGGTCGTACCCAAGCTCTTTGAGAAGTCCCTTCCTGACTGTGTCAGACATGTCTACGAACGTATTTTGCTGTGCACCCTTCTTAACCAGTTGCTTCCTAAGGTAGGGATCATACCTGGCATTATCCTGAAGGTAGGTGTCTACGCGCGAGGCAAAATGCGAAGTCGCCGTGAGGGTGATAGGATCCCACGAGGATTGTGATGCCAGTTGCGCTTTTTCAATGTAGAAGCTTCTCATAAGTCGGTTCCTGGTGCTCTCACAATACCCGCATTGTGCCAACCAGTGGTTCATGAAGCAGGCGAGGTTTGCTACCGTCCTTTTGGCAAACTCATATTTCTCTCTATATAGAGCAGTATTTGGGTCATAGGCCACTACAATTCCTGAGATTCCCGTTTCGGGCCCTTTACAGACCATTACCCCTGTGTGGAAGATCTGCTCGCCATTGAAACGAATGCGTTGGAGTTCCTTGCGGATTGTAGTCCTAGCGTACGGAGGTTTAGGGCGTTTACTCTCTCCAGATGGAAGCTTGATCTCTTCCATCTTGACTTTGACCTCGTAATCAAATAATTGTACCTCACTACATTCAATGACCGTTGTGGCTATTTGGTACCCCATAGAAATCCGGCCATGCTTGTGGTGTGCTCTCACTCGATCCATATTTGGAGTGGGTGGTGGGGTGTCCATGATAAAGGCAGATGGGCCAAACGTGCTGTAGATGTCATTGGTTTCAATCATCATATTGAGGAGAGGCTCTAAACGACCCCATGCCGCATCACTCGCTTCTATACAGAAGGCAAACTTACTTGATCGCGGGAAGGGATCGAAAGACAGCTGTTCGCGTTCCTCCGTATTGTCAGGCAGTCGGAGTTCCCTTATGGTACGAAGGGTGACGTTTATGGGAGGCAAGGGTGTATCATACCACTCAAGTGCATCTATGCGTCCATGCCGACAGAGTTTCTTCTCCATTTCTTTTAGGCGATGACATAGCAGTTGGTGTATCCCTGCTGTGCAAAGTTCGCTTGTAACGCCACATAACATCTTTTTCGAGTTCGATTCCCAGCATTGTAACTGCTTGAGTGTCACTCTCACATTGTGACGGCGTAGATCTACGTTCATGGACTCGAGTACTGTTGTGATTTTTGGGATAGTCGTGTAAAGATTAATTGTCACATACATGCTCGTTGCTCCTTTGTCCTCCTTTTCAGTGTTGTTCTTGGTCTTCCTCCGTTTGATGGCAGAGTCATCCATCCTGTTTCTGCTGCGTCTGGTTTCTAGACGCGCTTGTAATTGCTTTTCGGAGATAGGAGGTTGAGAGTACAAATATCCTGCTGGAATCTGGAACCAGTGTTGAGCCGAGCCAAATTTCTTGGGCCAATGCTTATCTGTTGGGGACTCCAAGGCTGGGAAGGGCTTGTTGTCTTTGTCGACAGCGCGGGAGATGAACTTTGCCGAAGGATCCATCTCTTGCACGTACTCAAGGATTCGCTTTGTTTCAGCCAGAAGCACTTCCATGTGTTCTTTCTCTGGCTGGAGCTGAATCTCAGCTGATATCAGATGCTGTCCGCTTTTGGGGTCAATAATTTGAGATGGGCTTGTGCTTTGTGACAAGGACGAGAAGGCTGTGTTTGATGAGGTCGACGCAACAGAGGGAGTAGGTAAAACATCTTGCAAATTCTTTTTGGGCGGTGAGCTTTCATCACCAGAGCATGCTGCTTCCCCGTCTGAGTCATCTTCACCAGTGTCAGGGACATGAGGGGTGAGTTCTATCACTATGGGCGGCGCGGGCGCTAGAGGGGTAGGATCAGATGTCTCATCATGCATCTTTTCGTTATTGTCTAGTAGGGAGATTGGGATAGAAATATGTGCCCCAGGTTTGAAGTTGTCAGGGTGTAAGCGCGTCGCGAAAAATTGGCGGGAGTCCTCATAAATCGCCCAGGTGATCTGGCGGCAGAGGAGCGGGGTGAAAGCATGTTTGGCAGGATGGTAGACCACTCCCGCATTTTTTTTCAAGTTGAGCCGATGGTCTTCCATGTGTTTGGAAGTTTGGAACAGCGCCCAGATGACGGGGATGGCTGCCGTCTCCCTCAATCCGCAGTAACCCTTAATGACCGCTACTTGGTAGTCGGTGTATAGTGTTGTTGCCGCTTCCTTCTGTTGTGCTGCCTGGGAGTTCACTGTGGCGCCCGCCGCCATTCGCTCCACCACTGCCGCCATTCGAGTTAAGGAGAGCTCCAATGGTGAAGTCCCTAGCCCGGCGGTGCCCTGCATGGCCGTGGGTGCGTGGTCTGCCGGCTGTCCTAGAATGGAGGCAAGGTGGTGGTAGCACCACTCCGTGAAGGTAGGATCAGTCGCTACCACCGGGTGCAACTCTAATATCCATGCCGGTGCCGTCTTGCCCACCTCTGTTTGCAGATTGCCCATGAGCCATTTGCGAAGGAGGGCCGCATCTTCCTCTGTGGGACCCTCTTCCGGTGTCGTCTGGAGCAAGGTGCCCACAAACTTCAACAGTTCCCATGGAGTGCGCGGCCGTTCCAGGGCAAATGCTGCGATGGGGTGGGCAAGAAAATGAGGCGTGGCAACGCTGCTTGCGTGGTGGTGGCGCCAGTTGGCTTCGACAGTCCTCTCTCCTTCCCCGGTGTGGCAAAGTAGGTTGCAGCAGCCACCGCATCATTGACGATGGAGGCTGACTTCCATTCCCATGCACTGCGCTCTGGAAGGGCCACCGGGTGGAGTTGGCTGAAAGCCGTCCGGTCTCCCACAAAGGCTACTACTTTGCCCTGGAGCTCCGTGGCGGCATCCAGGTCAACAAATCTGGCAGGACTGTGGAGCGTGTGGACGAAAGGAGACTTATTGTGGGTGAACCCAAACACTTTTGGGCGAGCCGACGGGCCCAACACCTCGTCCTTGAACTTGGCTGCATCGGTGGTGGCTTGTAGTTGCCAGCGGAACTCTTTTGCGAGTTGCTGCGGAGAATTCGTCCGTGCAAGTCGTTGCACCAGCTGGAGCAGTGCCTCCTGCTTGTTTGGGAGAACCCTCGCGGCTTGGGGCTCTGGGTCTGTGGCCTCGTTTGCGCCTTCGTCGGGCGGCATCGCAAACCCGAGCGCCGCGTCTTGCGTGATCCCTGCTAGCAGGCCCGCGAGGAGGTTGTCGGTGAGGGCCATTTACTCGGTGTTATCGTCGGTATCGTTGCGTGGAGATTGCCTCGTTTGGGGCTACAAAATCAAGCTAGACGAATCAGACAAACCCCGCAACAACCATGGTGCGAGGGTGCTGCCCCAAAAAAGAATGAGGGTGTTGGAGGAATCTCGCGCTTCCTCCTCCTCATTTTTTGTGGTTGGCAGTAGGACTTCGTCTGTCCCTCACCACAAATACTTTCTTAGAAAATTATTATCATCTGCCTACCATTTCCTGTCCACGAGTCATCACATTGGGATATGCACTGTAGATGCCCACCTGCACCAACAAAAGAGTGTTTCCTCACTTGTATATCCAATGAAAACCCCATCCGGGACATACATAACCCCGGGCAATCGTGGTCGCCGAGCTCGTCCGGAACGTGAATGGTATACCCACTAGATTAAACTGCAAAGGTCAGGATCGTGAGCTTTTTACCTTCCTGTTGCTCTCGTGTTTATTACAATATGGCATGGTTATGAACTGTTATGAAGCCATATATGAAGCCCTGCTGTTTGTGACAAGAGGTGACAAGATCTCTCCTGAATGAACGACAAGTGGGATAATCGTGCGCGCCATCACAAGCCATTACATCGACGAAGCAACAACATACAGCCAACATCCCTCCAGAGAAAGAGCAGCTACGAGGTAGGTGAATCAATTTTCCAACACAGGGCAGTCGATGTCTTTCTTGTCTGGGTGAAAGTGACGCTGTCAACGCTTTCTCTAATCATCTATGTGGAAGGCTGTGTTTTCCCTATCTTGTCGTGGAGTTGGTAGATGCGTGCTCCTTGATTTCTTGTTGGACGCTGCTCTCCGTGAACGAACGCCATCCGTTGCAAGGTGGTTAGTGGCTGAGTCGTGTGCAGAAGCGGCTAAGTCGCGGCCATTGACAGTCTGCGTTTTGTCCTGTCCTCTGCGTGCTGCAGTGGCCGTTCGAATTGTGCTCTATTTTATTTTGCTCTACCTAATATTGATCGTTACGAAGTTCTTGCGCTGTCGAGTGAAGGACAAGATTATTGCCTCGTATCTTTCGAGAAGAAATCCTACGATCGGTCAATCCGCATTGGCTACATGTCTCTGTTGTTGCTTTAACTCTTTCACTCGGGATTCAAAACTTGATAGCGAGACACGTCTAGACGTGCTCTTTATTTTCGTTGGCGACGCGAAGCGTGTATTCAATCAACTCAAACCGCTATTCTAGTTGTCAGAAACTTCCTCCTAACGTGAATGTCTTTTTTCGACCGTGATTTGAACGATTTCCATGGAACTGCTCTCACAAGTCTTGATTTTCCTTCGAAACATGAACGCATGCCGTTCAACCACGCCCGAAGAAATATCCACAAGCCAACGAGACTAATCCAGCCATAAGTCAGCCATCATTCATCAAGCTCGCTTAAATTATCTCGACAACTGCACAATCATGCCACTTCAAAACATCAAAACATCCCTTCTCTCCCTGACATTCCTTCTCACCTTTGCGTCAATCGCAGCAAGCGAAACAGGGACAACATGCGAACGCCTAACTGCCCTAACATACACACAAGCGACCGCTCCCTCCGATGTGTCCGCCATTCTATCTCTGATACATTCCAAAATCAACGCAGACGTCACCAATGTCGTGGGCATTGATGTTCAGTGGAGCGGAACAGAAATTCATCGTAGAGTGGGTGAACGATTGGTGAGGTCCAGTGTGACTCGATTAAAAGACGATGGCGGTCAAGATGATGCAGAAAGAATGCAAATCACTCAGTGCTTTGAAGTGCCTTTTACGATATTGGATGTGGACGAGTGTCAGGTGACGAGTGGGGAATGGGCGCACAAATGTAAAGAGCCCAGTGTTTGTGTGAATACGTTGGGGTCGTATGAATGCGTTTGTCCGTTACTGGATGGTGGAGGACTGGGAGAGTCCTTAAATGACGACGGTGTTGCGTCCGCAGACTTTTGGAATGCGATCCAACAACAACCCAGATCGCCCTGGGAAAAATCACTCTACAGTTCCGCAGAGAGCTCCTGTCCAGACCGTGCCTCCACATATCAATGCTGCGAAGAGGATGGACATTCCAAAGAGGGATCGTTCTGTAGATCCTCCTTCAAATGTCCAGTAGATCCATGCAACAGCGTCCAAGCCAACAACTGTGCTGTCAATGCCAAATGTCATCGCTCCTCATCTCCCCTCTCACATCCGCCTTACTCTTGCAAATGTCCCACCGGCACATTGGGAAATGGACGGAAATGTCCCAAGAATGAAACCCCGAGGCCGAAAGTCAAGTATGATGGAGTGACGCCCACGGAGGAGACGGAGATTTTGTTGAGTAAAGAGGCGATTTGCGGTTGTTCCGTGCCTGTGGTTGATGGTTGTAGTGGGTATAAGTGTTCTGGTAAGTCTGCTTTCGTGTGTGCGCCGTCAAGTCTATCCTTGCAAGAATGTTCAAAAATACAACAAGCGATGAAATTATGGATTAACTCCAACAATAAACTCTTTTATTCCGTCCTCTTGTTTTCCGTCTTCTCTTAATCCAGGTAAACATGAGGCATGCGTCATTTCAACAGACAAAACACCAACCTGTGCCTGCAAACAAGGCTACGTTCGCGATTCTCGATACGGATGTATAGATGAACATCCTCCGGTTCTTCACATTCGCCCTTATCCTGGCCACACTGACGACAGGGATGCCAGTGTCACTCGCCTTTCGCAAGGCGATCGATATGAAGAACACGGTGTGGACATCATTGATGATAACGCCGAAGAGTATTTTCGCTCCTTGAGAATTTCATACAGTAAACCCTTGCCTCAGGGTTGTTTATTGGAAATAGGACAATTCGATGTCAATTACACCGTGGCTACTCCGTGGACAACACCGGATTACGCTAGGGCAAAACGAACGGTCATTATTGGAAATGTCAATGAGTGTCTCGTGAAAAAAGATGCCGGAGTGGGTAAAAGTTGTCCAGAGTTGGTGGCCATGTGCGATATTGATGCGGGTGCAACGTGCATAGATGTAATGGGGTCATATTCATGTAAATGCCCCGAGGGAACCGAGGGAGATGGATTCCTTCCAATTGCAAGGCTGAAGCCAAATGGCAAGGGCGGCTTCGTCGGTTCTTTGGTTCCGTTAAATTATCGAGGTGGGACGGGGTGTAGGGATACAAGTCGCCCGGTGATAGAAATTTTGGGGCCGAATCCGAAGAAGTTCAGAGTAGCAACAGTGGCAGGGTTGAAGGGAGACTTCAAGACGAGAGACGATGACAGGGCGACAAGCACCAAGATTGAGAGTCTCCTTGCGGAGCGCAGGAGCTATTATGAAAACGAAATTAAGGTGAGTTTGGGTTTTTTTAATGTGAAAATGAGGTAAACCGTTTGTTCTTTAATCTTTGGCATACCTTTCATTTGTTTTTCTGCTCTCGTTTTTAAATTGTTTGTACACACAACAACAGTTCGCCATAAGGGCCAGTTCTGGCGCTGAGCTCTGTGCCACCACTTCAAACCCAAATGTCCGTCCAACAGATTGTATTCGTGCTACTGACCACACTTATAAAGGTGTTGTCGACCTTACGCCAAAAGTCTCGATCGGGGAACCTACTCCAAAAGATGGATTCCCACTTCAATGGCGAGTTCCCTACTATGTCATCGATGATGCGGGAAACAAAGCCCAAACCGTTTGGCGAGACATCACAATAGAAGAAGTGGACCTTCAAGAGTTTGAGCAGAGGACAAGAGCCGCCATAATGATCGAAAAAAAGGAAGAAGTCGACCGCGAAGTTAAAAGGGCGTTAGCACAAGAGAGGAGAAAAAACTCAAGATATGATGCCACTGAAAACCACAAGTCGAATGATTGCCCGAAGTGCGAAGATTGCAAGCTTTATGCTGCTGCTAAAGAAGGCGGCGGGTCATTATCTGCCTCTGACTGCGATTCTATATGTGAAAGAAAAGTTGCTGCCGCGTTGGCATCGGCTCGGGGCGTCATAGATAGCACGACATGCGCCGCAACAACAGATGACACATTGCTGAAATCGCTCTCTTGTCATTTTTGGATTCCTTCAGCGTTAGACTGGACCGAAAAACTAATTGGACTTGATGCCCTCATCATGCTCATGGTTGGCTGCTTTTTTCCAATTGTTCTATATGTTTCTTGGCGTGTTTTCAATGTGATATTCTTCTCCACAGCTCCAGAGGCGCGCACTTACTATCACTCAATTGAAGATGAGGAGAAAGAGAAACTTATGGCTCAAAATGTGACATACTACCGTTCACCATCATCTTCTACTGAAAGAGTGAGCCAGACTCCTGGTTCCATATCATCATCTCATACCCCCCTTCGTCCTCCAACGGCATCACTGTCATCTCAAAGAAATGGAATCTTTCTGCCACAGGAGAGTCAGTTCAATGGCAACACGCCGCAGCAACACCAGTCTCATGCTCAGCAGTACACTTCATTGTATAGAGCGGAGGATGACACTGATAGCATTTATCAGGCAAAGAGTCCTATAACACCTTCACGGAATATACCTTCCACTTCAACCCGCTCCTACAATTTGCGTCGCCATCAATGAAATACACAATGTGATCTTCCATATTTTCTTGAATTCTGGTCGCGCACACAACATTCATCGACAATGAAATAAAATAAATTGCATTGTGATCAACCTCCTTTTATTGGTTAACTGTGGGGCAAACTGAATTTGTGTCATTTTTCATTGTTTTGGAGGATTTATGAAAAGCCGCCATAGTTTCAACGAGAAATATGGCCTGTATTTCATGTGGGCACTGAAAAGGGGAGAATTTATGTTCGAAAATGTGCAACAAGCACAAATAATGGAGTTGGGAGAAGTACACCTTTTTGTGGAACCGACTTTCCCTCACAAGCATGTTGGCTTAGACTTCGGGATTTTTGACTTTAACAAATTGAGCGCAGAGTGGGCCAGGAAGTTGCATTCCAAGAATTTTGGTATATTATGTCCAGTTATGCTTTTGTGCATACTGAAAGCATAACTCTTTCTTGTGTTTAAGCTCGATGGTTTCCTCTTATCAGAATGACATACTTGAAGAGTAAGATGTTTCTCAAAAGTAAGCTGTTTTGGTCACAAACAGTATACTTTCATGTGGAGTTGAGAGAAGTGAACCTCTGCTATGTCAATTAAGTTGAGATGGCAAACTGCAGAAAAACAAGTTATTGTAGTGAAACTTGAAGTTTGAGCTCCAAGAACTCACTTCCATGGACACACAAGAGCAAAAGGTGACGTCTAAACGTGAACAAAGGAATGCATACATTATAAGACGTAGTAGATCCAACACCAATCTGACCTACCACATACGGACAATGTGACATTGTTGTTGCCAAGAGAAAGATTAGCAGGCCCAATGCATTCCTAAACACATCCTCCTGATTTCTATGTATTTCTTTCTTTCACAAAGAGTGTGCTGTTTAGTGACAAAACGGCTTAGCCTTAATAATGGTTTACTTTTGAAAAAGTAAGCCGCTTTCTGAAGGTATTTTAACTTATAATACCAAAATAAGCAATCTACTTCTCATTTCTAGGTAGTGGTTACTTTACTAACAGCTTGACAAGACACATTTTGTGAATGTGATATGCCATCATCATGAGAAGCAAATTGTATCATATCACTTGATGCTTTTCAATGCGTTCAATGTCAGTTTTGGCGTTCAATGCTGAATTTGGCCCATGCCTTATTTGACATGTAATGCTGATTTTAGCATTCTGCCCCGTTTTCTGCATTTAATGCCAAAGGGCATAGAATTAATGAAGATTCTACACAAAACTGCGGAATTTTGGCATATAATGTGTTGTTCAACACATTCAATGCCAAAAAAGGAGTTAAATGCTCGACATGGAATTGAATACCAAAAACAGAATGAAATGCGGAAATTAACTTTGAATGCCATATGCTTGTACACGAGTCAGAACGTTGTCAGCTTAAAAGAGGGCATGCACTCATCCGGGACAAAAAATGCCGCATGTCATCCATCACAGACAATGTGAAAAAGCAGACTCCGCCTATTATAGCATGAACAATTCTGGTTCCATCAGCCCCAATAATAAGCCATTGCATGAGGAAATGGCTTCCTTTTTGCTTTTTCATGAAATATTTTGATTCTGATTTATCTAGGCTTTATCTTCTCAGAAAGGCTTACTTTTGAGAGTAAGGCGTTATCAAAAGTAAGCCGCTTTGGACCTACCGTAATTTCTGGTGTATAAGAACCACAAAATGTCCAGTCATTTTCAAAACATACAATATGTGGTTCTTATAATACAAATGAAGTTAGTCTCCCTCAAAAGATGAAAAATAAATGAATCAGCAAAACATGCCCTATTTACTTTGAGGTAGCCACTATGCACCCATTCAATCATTGATCGTCCATGATATCGGTCCATCAAACAAGATCGTGGTGCTTTCCGACAACATCGGAGTTTTCTTGACAACTGGAACAAGTTGTCGAGAGAGATGCACATGGGTCTGTTGCTCCTGATGTGGAGAATCTAATCAACCAATGTTTAGAGAAAACAGAGTGCGTTAATTGACTGAAAAAGAAAATGTCAGTCAAAATGGGTCATTTTAGCCCAGTGGTTTTTATAATCTGGTGGTTCTTATACACCAGTAATTACGGTAAATGGTTTACTTTCAAGAAATGGCTTACTCTTGAGAAGAAGCCATCCTGCAAAAGTAAGCCACCCGGCTTTAACAGAAAGCAACTTGGCTACTTGAATAGCTGTTTTTGACCCTTCTCATTTGTTCATGACACACAAGGAATAATCACCTTTGCTTCCCTCAACTTCCTTGGTGCAACATGTAACCATGGTATATATGATTTGATAGAATAATTTTTATAGTACCCACAACCACAACCACAACAACACAACAGAACATCTAGAACATTGAACCTTAGTGGCCCATCCTGCTCACTTGGTTGTTGTGATGAAATTGTCCATTCTAAGCCAAAACGTTTGTTGAGGAAAGTGAGTAGCGCAGAAAGCTTACTCCCTGAACTCCAGTAACAGCATAATCTTGAAAGTAAACCATACCAAGAAGGCACTAATATTTCTATGAGACAAGTTCAAAGTAAGCCAATGTTCAAAAGTTAGCATTTTGGACTCTCTAGTAGATAGAGGAGAGAATACCTGGGTCATCTGGGGACAAAACCTCAGTGACTGACTAGCGTCATTTTTGTGACAACATGTTCAAGGACAGTGTGTCATGACTTCCTGCAGAGTTGTGGTCTCTCAATCAATAGTGACCTAAGCAAAAAAACTTACAATATGGATTAGCTAGAAATACATGCACAGATGTGTTGTAAATCATGAAGTAAATTATGAGATGACTTTGCTTTGATCAAGTGATAATTGTTGTCAATTGATTATCATCAGATTCTAGTGTAAATTACATGATAATGATATTTTTGTTGTATATTTTTACAAGGGTTCTACATAGCCATGTATTCCATGATGAGCTGGTATATACAATACTACATAAGTCTGGCATAGGATGTGATTCTCAGCTAGCAAAGAATTTTGGTTGGGCAGATGGAAAGTGACTCGCCAGAATGATGCATTAGATTTTTTCTGATGTGATCCGGTGGAGTTTATCGAAATTACTGGAAGTTGGGTATACCCTGAGCATGTATTCTCAGAGGTGTTTATGTTACTTGGCCTATGTCAAGACATACAAGACAAGTACTTAAAATATAATATATTATTGGCCTTGTCTACATAGGGGACACATAGATGCTTGACCTATGTCAGATAATGTATCCTAGAACAGGGCTCTGCCGGTACCCTGTCCTTGCCAGGGCCTGGGAAAGGTGGGAAAGAACCAGCAGCACTTGATCTCCAACCTCTGACTAATTAATTGAGGGGATACTTGAGACTGACATGAAAGGATGCAATTGCTCTCATATTGAGCTTGCATGACATGTTTTGTTTCTTCGGCATCTTGTCATTTTCATGACTCCAACTCTCCATTCCAACCATCTTCCTCTTGTACTGGTCTTTCATATCATCTGACCAAATCCTCCATTAACTTTGGGCCAAGATATCTGAAAACAGGTGGTAAGTACAGCTAATGGTTTTGGTTTTGGTCGTCTTTGCCCCAGTGAAAGAGTTACCAACAACATCCTTTTCTTAGCTGCCAGAAGACTATTTGAGGACTGCCTTCATTCCATTGTCCATCATGGTGGAAGCTACTTTAGGTGCACTGCAAGTTTCCATTTTATTTGATTGTAGGAAGGAAATGATAAAAAGGTCTACATGATTTTTAGGTTTTTTGTTGTTGTTGCAAGCCCACGGGGCAAAAACGCAGGAAAAAGCGGGCAAAGCAACAAATTCTGAAATGTAAATACGTGTCACACCGTGACGGGTCGGCCCGCCGTTCAACAATACCTTGTATGGTACGATGCCTGTACGACGTAGCCCTAAGAGAATAAACGTCCCTCACCCACCGTGTCCTCACCGCAAGGGCATTCTTGATTGAAGGTAAGGCGCCGCGTGTAAAGGTCTGCGACTCATGTGGTTCTAACACTGTCGCTTGTGCGGCGGCATTGCATGGCAAGGCCGAGCGAATGTAATGGCTAGTCACTCCCTGAATCATTGGCGCGGCGATATGTCGACGGTGTGGGCATGTGTCGAGGCATGGCTGATTCCGGCACCTGCAGAACTTTCCCCCTCGACCGTCGCATGTTCGATGATTCATTGACAACATCTTTGATGTGACCATCAGCCATTCGCTTGCGTCATTTTTGCGGAGATTTCTTTAGGCAACTTTCTGATATTTGCTGCGACTCTCCTGCGGTTGTCGCGTTGACAGATGCAGCTGCTGTCTTGTGCGGATGAAACCGATTTGCAAGAGTCTTCTCGGGTGTATTCAATGTTAGCTAAACGTCGAGCACTCTTTTCATTTCACTTGCCGCTCGAAGGCTGTCGCAAGTTGTTTCTCAGTGTTCGTCTTGCGTCGCACATCGCTGAAACTAGCCTTCACTATTATTACCATAGGTAACCATTACACACTTCGACTCACCAAGGCAACAAAACAACGCTCAGCAAACCAATCATGGTGCGGACAGTAAAGTCGTCCTCGTTCACCTTCCAAACAGACATATCCAGTGAATTGGTCGAATCTCATACAGCGGGAATATTACACGCATTCCGATCCTCGCTTCCATCCGGACGGGAAGAACACATATTCTGCTGGATCGTCAATTCCAACCACATCGATAAGGCGGTGGAGCATGTTGCATCCAAAGACTTTGACCGTGACAGTCTTGTCTTCATACCCTATTCCAGCAAAGGAAATTGGGTCAACAAGTATCCCCACGCCGATCCGGCTTTGGACTGCAGTGAGACAGGCGAAGTGACTGTTCAGTTAAATTGGAGGCCGTATCCAAATGCATTGGAAAGCATGGGCAACGAAACCAAAGGTCATGACACTGACAGCCGAGCCGAAAACCATGTAACAACACAAGGCACTAGCAATATATCGTACCCACAGCTCAAACAAGCAAAACATTCCAAGAAGAGAAAATTTGGCTTTGAAGAAACCGAAACTGCTCATCTCACCAATGCCGAACGAGATGTTCTTCACATCGAAATATACAAGTACTTTCGTTGGCTCAAAGACGCTTTGTATCAAATGGAAACTGTCTATGCCGGCAAACGGGTGTTGGGAAATGCATGCGCCACTTCAGATGCCATTGGACAGGCCTTAGATGTGTTGGAATCAACGTTTAAGGTGATTTCGCCCAATATTAATGAGGAGGCTGTGGGAGAGGCAAACTCATCAGCTGCCACGGCGTCAACACCGTTTTTGGAAAATACTCTTGGAGAACATTTGAGTCGAATGGTGGAAAAGGCGCCGTTGCGTGGGGGGAGTCACAAGAGGGAGCAGGGAGATTTCGAACATTATTTTCAGAGGCTTTTACAGTTTAAAGAGAAAAATGGTCACTCAAATGGTGCGCTTGATGTTGTTGACCTGTTCTTTTGCTTTGTCAGCAACTCTGAAAAAAGAATCTTACTGGCAATTCTGGCAAATCGTCTACTTTTTTGCAGTCCCCGTTCGTTACAAGGATGATCTCAAACTGGGAAAATGGGTGAGATTGAATATCCCTCTCATCTTGTACATGTCATGTTCGATTTCATCTCAGAAATAAACTCTGTTCTGATGGATGCAACCAAAACTAGATAAGCAACATTCGCCACAAGAAGAAGTCCCTCGAGGCCCAAAAGCTCGAAGAATCGCCCACTAAAGCAAAAAGAGACCGTGGTATCATAGGTGCCGTAACATTAACTAAAGAACGGATTGAACGGTTTGAAGCCGTCGGGTTTTCATGGGATCTGACAGGTCCCACACCCAGAGTTTCGTGGGAAGGCCGCTTCCAGCAGATGATGGAATATCATCAGACGCATGGCAGGTGGCCGCCACATTCTCACGGAACGTTGGGGGAATGGGTTCACAAGCAGCGGTGTAAGTGGGCCAGAAAAGACAAAGGTTTTATGGAGAAACATTATCCTAAATTGCAGGAAGTGGGGTTTCTGTGGAAAGGTATGTGATTATCTGTCTTGTACACTTTAATCCATTTTTGGTTCTACACATCGTGCATTCTCTTCTCTTACATCTCTGGATCCAAATCACTCTTGTAACATGACAGTGAAAGATAGACAGACTGTCAGCTGGGAGGACAGATTTCAACAATTGGTACAATAGTTCATCTTGATGTTTTTGTTCTGTTTCATCTGCAATATCCATGCTTGACTCATTCTAAACCCCTCATTTTCATAGGTTGAGTTTGGAAAGCTGAATGGTCATTTCCGCGTTCCCAATCCAGACTTAGACGGGGACGATGTCAGTGATTCCGCCACATATGACACTGGCGCCGAGGCGATTCGTTTCTACAAATGGGTCAATAGTCTTCATGTGGAGTACGAAGCTTTCAGAAGTGGAAGCGGTTCCAAGATATTGAATGATGAACGGGTATTGCAATTGGTCAAACTTGGCTTTCAGTTTGAAAATAGGGTTTGACGACGGTTGCATTAGTCAAATTGTTCTCGTTTCAGTAGACGTCACCCTAAGTGCAGAGTAAGAGTAATTTTACTATGTAATAATCTCGAAGTCACTTCTCTGTGGCTGGGATTGTTTGTCATTTCTGCATAATGGCCATGCGACTTTGGTATCAATTTTCCATTTCTTCGCTATCAGCCTTGAACTATAAAATACTTTCTATTTTATGGCATTACACTGCAAGACATGCAACTTCTCCAGTTTTTCGGCTATTGGTTGACAAGTGAACAATAGTTTTTTTGGTCCTAGTGGTGGATAGCCAGCCAACCAGCTAGAGCTGGTATTTAGTTCTTCTATTGACTTTTAAGTCGACATCAATCGATAATTAAGACTGTTGTTTTTTATACTTGTCGATATGTTGACCACAAAATCGGTAGACAATAATGTTGGCTCGACCAAAACGTAATTAGAAGGGCAAAATATGGACTTTTTCATCGATAGTTAACTGGGTGAGTCGATATTTTTGACCATTGGCATTGGGTGGCTTGTTCTAAGTGTGCTCCGTAATTGTTCTACCGTATATCCCCATCCTTTTCTTACGGTGCATCTAGTGCACCGTAACTAGCTTTCCCCATCATAATCCTTACGGTGCATCTAGTGCACCGTAACTCGACTATTCCTACATAGCCCTGTAGAAATTCAAAAGACACATTTGCCCATCAGAGGTAATATCTGCTTGGCATCATTTTTTAGTCAGAAACACATAAGCCTAATTTTTGGCCAATTAAGATGTAAATGTTAGGCATATATAATATTTTCAAAAATTGTACCAGACAGTTCAGGCAATCTGAAAAGTCCCTGGGTGTGGGTATGTACTGGAATTTTTTGTTCTAAAATTAATATTTGAAATGAACTCTTTCTCAAGAAATGTTGTTGGTTTCCTCTGAACATGTGTAGGAATAGTACAAAAGTTATGGTGCACTAGATGCACCATAAGAGATTTCAAGGATTTGGTCAAAGTGTGCGGTGCATCTAGTGCACCGCAAGTGGGGGTGGGGATATGTTACTGAACGTTTGTAGACACCCCGTCGATAGACCCCACCTCACAGTCTATAGACCCCCCCATGTAGTCTATAGACTCCACGAAATTCACCGAAAAACCGTTTGTAGACCCCCCCTGTCTATAGACTGTCATGAGGGGGTCTATAGACTATCACATGGTAGTCTATAGACCCCCCCATGACAGTCTATAGCCTCGTCGAAAAAGGTGGTGTGAGTCCATAGACTGTAACAACTAGTCTATAGACCCCCACCCCCCTTTTCGATGAGTCTATAGACTGTTCGTGACTGGCACTTGTAAACAGTATGTAAAATCGCTCGCTAGTCTATAGACTATCTTCACAAGGGCTATAGTCTATAGACTTATAAATAAATCCCTTGTGATAGTCTATAGACTCCACGATCAAAAAAATACAAGTCTATAGACTCTATCGTATAATTTTAGATTACTAGTTATAGACTCTATCAAGACATCGTGGACACTACCATCCAAATAATAAATTTGGAATCTTGACTCGTGCCATGATTGTCAGAAGGGCAGTTCAATATTTCCCGCCAAATCATTTTTAGAGGGGGGGGTCTATAGACTATTAGATGGGGTCTATAGACGGGGGGGGGTCTACAAACGGTCAGTAACATATATAAGACTGTAGAACCTGATATCCCTAGGTTACGTCACGGCGATTCACCAAAAACGGACGAAAGATACCCCACGCGGAGTCAGTTGGCCGTTTCTGGCTTATGGTACCTGCTGTAATCAGAAAAACGTGAGGAGAACGGCTGTAATCAGAAAAAAGCGAGGAGAATGCCTGTCGCAACGGTTTTGGTGTTTGAAACGAAGATCGCTCTTTACTCAACCTCGAGTTCTGGAGACTTGACCGTCTGGCCGGCAAATGATACCTTTTTGTCTCGTGACGTCACCTAGGGATATCAGGTCCTACAGTCTTATATACCAGACTATAAGTACCACTGGATTATAAGTCCCAAAGGGCTAAACCCATTGACATTTGTGTTTTTCCAATTTTTCCTCCCCTCTAACGGAACTAAAACCCTCATGGGTAGTTTCTCCTTATCATCAGTAACACGCCCATATGTAGCGCTCCCTGTGACTCCCGATGGTTGCCGAGAAACATCCGATGCCATCGGAAGTCACTACGCATCTCGCGCACATGGTGGAGGGGTGGACAGCACGGACAAGCAAGGACGAGAGGG
Organism: Cyclotella cryptica; assembly: GCA_013187285.1. Taxonomy (NCBI): domain Eukaryota; phylum Bacillariophyta; class Thalassiosirophyceae; order Thalassiosirales; family Thalassiosiraceae; genus Cyclotella; species Cyclotella cryptica. Next base: position 114,128 of record JABMIG010000032.1, read on the forward strand.
GTACAATATGGTACAATAGGCCTACCTCGAAGTAACTTTCAAGATACCAATAATTTTTCACCGTGTTAAAAACGCTAACTTCAGATGTATTATAAGTACAATCCAAATGTATCTTTTGACATTTGTGGTACTTATAATCCGGTATACACGGTAAGTGTCTAAATGTCCAGATAATTCCGAATTTAGAACGAATTTGGGGGAATTTTTTAAAAATATGGCTACCGTGATTAATTTTAGACCAAATCGATCCAAATTTCGATTTTCCTGCTATTCACCGAGGAAATACCGTAAAACCCGGATTATAAGTGCAGCTGGTGTATAGGTGCACACCTAATTTTTAAGTGTGCATATTTTGAAAACTAAGTGATTCTTGACAAAACGGAAAAGATATTCCAGAAAGCTTACTTTCTTCTGAAGGTTTCGGTGTGTCACACAATAGGCAAAAGTTTGTCCAATCAAAAGTTATCACAATATATCAAAATTGTGTTAATGGTATCTTTTGTAGATTTGTGTGCACCTATAAACCAGGTTTTACAGTAGTTTAAATTCTCGAGAAGATAAGTTATGTCACATAACTCGAATCCTGTTATATTATTGTGGCTCTCCACCGTAATCACTATATTTTGCTATTGTTGTGCTTCACCATTGTCACTAGTTGTAAGATATTGTCCCTCTAGGTCCCTCTCCACCAAATTCCACCGATGACTGTTGCTTTGTTATATCAATCGAAACAAAGTAGTGCGCTGTGGCCGAACACAACAATCAACCAATCTCCAGTATCCGTTTTCACTATTATCCGCAGTTCTCTTCCCTGGTTTCTGTCAATTGTTGCTTTTTAGTTCCGCGCCGTCTCCAGTCTCAGTTGTCACTGTCTTTTGGCATTCTCTTCCAGCGTGGTTTCTGTTGATTGTTGTTTTATTGTCTCGGTGATTGAGAAAACCTTGAGCGTTGCAGCAGAACACAACAATCAACCACTCTCCAGTCTCTGTTGTCTGTGTTGTCTGCCATTCACTCCTATGGTATCTGTTGATTGTTGTTTTTCAGTTCCATGCCGTCTCCAGTCTCAGTTGTCACTGTCTTCTGCCGCTCTCTTCCATGGTATCTGTTGATTGTTCGTTTTGTATTTTGCAGTTGTGTGCCATCTCCAGTCTCCATTGTCTCTATTGGTCAGCCATAGATTCTGTCATTTGGATGAGGATATTATTCATATCATTTGGACCGCCATGTTGGCCACCACCGCGACGAGGAGGAGGCTACAGGGCAGAGTCTTTGTCGTCTTTGCTCATGGTGTATGACAATATCAGTGAAGACTTCTGGCATGCATAAGCTGCTCATGTGCTTCTACCTGCGTCCACATATTATTTTTTGGTCTAAATGTCTGTTTTTTCAAAATAGGCAAAGAGGGGGGGGGGGTTCCAGACACCCACCCTTTTTCCAGAAAGGGGGTAGGGCAGGTGGTTTGAAACAGATTTAGCCGTTCCAAATATTTGGATATCTGGACATTTAGACACTTCGAACAACTGCGGTAGTCACCCATTGACCAACTATCGACCGATTGGCAAGCGCTGCAGAAGGGTATGTGGTAAGGTACATATGTACCAACAGTCGACCAAGTACTGACCTTTAGATCTTTATGTTATCAAGTATGTAGTCAACATGTGTCTTAGGCCAAAATCCAGGGAAAATGCAATTCCCAGGGAATTGGAAAAATTGTAGTTTGCTGGATTGCAATATCCAGGGAAATGTTTTTCATTGGATCTTGCAATCCGGCCAAAAAAGGTGAGAATCAATTCTTACGGAACACTTGTAATTATTTTAAAATTATGTGAATAACCCTAGATTGGTTGCGTTTTTAGAGATTTATCCGTTCTATATTGAAATACTTAGTCCTAAACGCAAGTAAAGTTTGGATTCACGAAGCCCAAGGGACTTAGTATGCAGTTGTTTAAATGTGTTCAATTACAATTCCCAGGAAATGGTAATTAATGGTTGGGATCAAGTCGGGACATTTTGACAGAACAGAATTAATGCCAATCTGGAACCGCAGTGTGCCAGTATCCTTTCTTCAACAGAAGAAGATGAGGTAGATACATTATATTTCTACAGATCCTCCGAAAATTCAGCTATTCCATAGGATTTGCACTTTCACCAGAATGCAAAATCCAATGAAAAAACGTTTCTCTGGATATTGCAATCTGATGAACTACGATTTTTCCAATTCCCTGGGAATCACATTTTCCCTGGATTTTGGCCCAACATATGGACAAGTAGAAAAAACAAAAAGTCGACAATATTGACTAATGTGGACCAAAAAGTTGATAGAAGGGCAAAATATTGACTCTACCGTAAAACTCGGATTCTAAGGACCTCACATTCTAAGGTCCAATACCCTTCGCTTATATCAAAAAGTGCTACTAATCATTGTAAAGTGATAGCCTTATACCTCTACATCATGCCAATATGTATGGCTCCCCACAACTCCTTCTGGTTCACGAGATATGTCTCATTACGTGAAAACCTATTACCACCTACTACCACACTACATCGCCAACACCATTTTTGCCACATCACCACACGTCACAAGGCGGCAGTAGACAGCAGCATCGGATTTTGGTGTCAAGATCCTCCTCTACGATACAATTCCCAGCACAGAGGCTTACTTTGGTAAACAGAATTTGATACCTATATTTTTTAACATGTAAATGTGGGTAGCTTTGGGCTAAGAGACATATGTATCTTTTGACATTTTCTGACCTTGGCATCCGAGTTTTACGGTAGCTGGTTAACTGGCTATCAACCACAATCCACCAAAAATACTACCAACCAACTGTTGACCAATGGCCTAAAAATTCAAAGCTGCATGTCTTGCTTGGTAGACTGCCTTATGAGAGTTCTGGTCAATAACTGTATTCCATGTTTCTTACATGTTGTCATATTGTCTTCTGGTTTACACCAGTGGCACAGACATAAAAATCTTGTTGGCGATTCCTGCAGTTTGAGCTAACAACCAGTTGATGTAGTGGGTCGGTTGGTCATATGACACATTACTAATTGGGGTCAGTTGACAAATGGAAGAATATTATAGTCTGGACCGAAAAATGAGAGGCGGGTTGCCTTTTACCTAAACAACTTATGCTGGCCACCCACAAGCTGTTGATCAAGGTAAAGGTGTGATATCACCTTCACTTGACAGACAATTCAAAGATGTGCTCTACTGTAACAAAATGCCTCAACAACTCCCTGATTTGCCATCAAAGCTGTCAAAGGACAGACTTGTCATCATAACAACATTGATCAGTTGCATATACCACGATCATGCTGTTTTATAAGGAGTATTCACCTTCATGCAATAGCAACTAGATTGAACAGGAAGCTTTCAATTGTGAATGAAACACTCTTAGTGATAGGAAGTGTAGAAAGCCATCTCCTGTGTGGGCTAAGTACTTCTCATTGAGCTTCTCCATGGCTTCTACTCTGTTCTTTTCTGGATGAATTCTCAATATCTTGGACATTCTTGGTGGTATATGGTGTGTCAAGATTTGATGGCTGCAGTGTCTTCAGTATTGCAACTGTATCTTTTGTAACAAGATTGGATAGTCACAATGTCCTAGGTCTCATAATGACAACAAGTCTCACTCATGCTTCTGCTCCACAGACATAATCAATATTCATGTAATAAATTGTCAATTTAAACTAGATTCTTGCATACCGATTGACTGTAGTCTAAGGCCTTATCATTGCCACAAGCAGGGGTTGTTATTCAACATGTTATGAGGCCATTTCATGCTAAGCAGTGGGTGAGGTTGGTTTTTGCTTGTTTTAATTGCTTGGGTGTTGAGCTTTCTCTCCCCAGATAATCTCCCTTGGTTGTCAAGAGTGGTATCTCTAAGTCCCTTCATTCTCTCTCCAGTGTTGTTTGTGATCTCCAAGTGCCTTCTATCATTGTGGGTGTGAGCATGTGATCTCCCGGTCTCCTGGAAAATCACTCATTTCTTGCCTATACAAGTCACGTGAATGTCCTCTGGGCCAAGCATTGTCTCCCATACTTGCTCTCTTCCTTGCCATTGTGTAGACATCCAGGATATACTCAGTTGTCAAATGTGTGGTCACTGCTGTGTTGTCATCATCCATAGGTGTGCGCATATTGTCTCCTCTGAATCCAACATGCTCATTGTGCATTGTCGCAGAAAAGCCAACCCAAAGTCACCAACATCCTTGTTGTACATGGTCAGAAATGGGCCAGCTTCCTCTGACGTTGAGCATTGTGCACCAGAGTACAACCAAGAACAACTTAGTCTTCATTTCAACAATGTTGACCATAGTGCTTGATGATGAAAAGCAAGTTTCAGGTCTGTGGACTGCATTAGGGTGGCTTCAACATGAAGGGTATGCTATATTTGATGGGTTGGTGCATGCATGAACCTTTGCATCTCTGATAATTATTTTAAATCTACAACTTGCTTTTTTATAGAATCTGTTGATGCTTTTGTTGGATGTTTGATTCTGGTTCATATTCAAAACTTTATATTGAAGTCACACTTGGCCATCACTCTATGCTCAGGATTTCTTTCATTCACTGATGGTGTGGGTGCTCATTTTCAGGTTTTCTCCAAATGTTCTTGGTTGGTCAGCTTTTTCTTCCAGTACAAGATAACGTTGTTACATACTCTTTCTTGATTGCTGAAAGAATTACCGAGTTTGGCTTTTCTTGTGGTGTTTAGGCACTGTTTGTCCATTTGTCTTGTTTATTAATGGAACATCATCTTCATCTACACTGTTTCAGACTTCAGAGAACGTTTTGTTTTGGCCTATGCTTACCATCCAGTATTAGCTGGCCGTCTCTAATTGTTATCATTTTATATTCACAAATCATGGCTTGGTAATTTGGTGTTTCAAGGCCACTCAAATACCTTGTGTTGCCAGTATCAGTGTATCTTGTACTTTGACATTTAAGTTGATTGAGGATATAGTTTGGCTATCTGAATGAAGTCTTTCACAGTCATTCCTATGTATTACCGTCCTACGTTTGAACCTAGCATGGTATTTTCATGTCAAATAGAGGAAAGTAATGCTTTGAAATAGTGGCATGCTATACTTTCACTTTTCACTCAAATCCAAATAGAGTTCCTCTCCAATGCATTGGTTGCTTATGGTCCATCTTATTTGAGAGTTCTTTGGTATCATGCATGGTTTTGTTGAAATGGCTGTTTCCTGTGTTGCACATTTGTTCACTTCTGTACCAATTAACAGGATGTTGGGTGACTTGGAAATCTTCTTTGTTAACTTGTTGCTTTTCAGCCATCATGACGCACTGGGATAAGGTTGATGTTGCCGTTTGGTAGGCTTAGGGTGATGGAACCGCTGCCCAGCTTTTCGCAGTAGCCGGGCATGGAAAGGCGGACGGTATGTTTGCGATAGTCCCAACGCAGGGTGAGCCTGATGTAGCGGCACCCCTCCCAATCCGTGGAGATGTCATAGTGGCCTTTGAGTGTGTTAATGAGATGAACGGCGTGTTCTTTGCCCACATATTTCACACCGAAGTCATCGACACAGAGGGCAAAGCAGAGGGGTTGCCAATCATGAGTCCAGAAACCGGGGTTGATTTTGCTTAGGTGGTAGCCGTTGGCCTGGAGGCGTTGTTCGAGGAGTTGCTGCGCAATGATACCGGCTTGTGGGAGTCCATACATACCCTTTTGAATGCGCACAAAGACAAATCCATCCCGTGCAATGTCTCGTAGATGGTAGAGATCAATGATGGCGGCTGGTATGTCAGCTAGTTTGAGTCGCATGTATTCTGGATGTGCCATGGGCGTGTTAAGATAAAAATCTTTTATGTCGATGGTCATGAACCTGGCGTTAACTGTAGAGATGACGCTGTTGAGGAGTATTTTAACCGTGATCATGTCGGCTGTGGGCGTGCCACAGTCGCCTGGGAAGTTAATGCGGTTACCTCCAACTGTTAGGCGAATGCGATACGGATCATCTTTTTCTGGGCAAAGTTAGCCACAATACGCCCATCGTCACGTCCTTCCATCGGTCTTGCGATGCGTGTGTTCGTTGGATGAAAACAATGGTGTTGGTGCCTTTAACGATGCCAGGCAAACCTTGCGCAAGTCGGCCGAGTTCTTTTCCATATGCGTTCTGCCAGGTGGCACGGTATTTGGGGTTAGCAATAAGGTGGCGGTACTCCATCAACTCACCTGTGTCGTCATTGAGGACTGCATGGAGCATGTCGGGTGGGTAACGCCGTTGTGTGGCCTGGGCGGCGGTGATCCCAATGTGACGTGTGGCTAAGAAGTGCAGCATGGTCTTGTGTGTGAGGGAACGGGTTCGGCTACGAGTGTTGAGAGCAGGTGGCATAGTAGGTTGCGGGCGAGGTAGGACGGGGATGGGGCGGCGCGTTGGCACCCTTGGAGGAGGCGCCATTTCGTCATCACTGTCCTCATCATCAGAGATAACGGGGCTGGTGGAGGGCCGAGGCCAGGCAGTGGGGATTTGCGTATGTGGTTGCACCCTTGGAGGTGGGGCGTGGGCAGAGATTGGTGTGGTTGGTGTTGGTGGTAGAGGCGGTTGCTTTGCGGCGTCACTGAAAAGTTGCTGGAGGCGCTGGAGGTCTTGTAGGTTTTTGGCCCCAACGTGCTGTGCTTTGGCATTGTGCTTAATGACATGAGCAAGATTGGCTGCGGCAGCAATGAGGGCGTCGGTCGGGGACACGGATGGATTGGTGAGGTATTTGTGTTTGAAAAACACAGTGGCGGAAATGCGAGTGCTATGCGTGGTAGGCGCCCATACTTTCCAGCACCTGTAGTGCTCTACAGATGTGCCAATGATCCATCCTCTGGAGCAGTGTTGCGCGTAGGTCTTGCGTCGATGGGGTTTGTCATGAACAAGGGCCACCATACCAAGTGGAACAAAGGGTGAAGCATTGTAGTCGTGCGGTCCATAGAGGTGAGCATATGCGGAGATCCTGGGGTTGGCATTGGACTGACGTAGGAGGTTGAGTTGTCATTCCATGTTTGGATGGCCTTTTCGGCAACATTACGGCGGTGGTCATCAGGTGGCACCAGTTGGTACGTCATGCCTGAAGCGAGGATGGCTTGCTTGTATGCAGCTGACGCTTCATTGTCAGGACCTGGCGCTTGGGTGAGAGTCCACATGCTTGCATACGGGAGAGAGCTCTGGTGCGTGCTGGGATGAGTTCACCCTCCGTCCAATTTTTCGTGGGCTCAACCCAAATCGAGTTGCTGTCGGTGTGGTACAGGATCATCTGGTACCTGTGGCCTCTGGACAATACGTGAGGAAATTTACCCGTTTGGTCGGTGTAGACTGTGTCCCGGGTGTCATAGGTCTTGATGTTGTCATGGTGAGAGAGAGAGAGGGGGCAGTGTGAGAGGGTGGGTTTGCCGGAGCTTGCAGAGTTGTCTTGGTGGAGCGCACGCCTTGGCGCTGGCTACGTATGTGCCCCTGCTGCGTTTCTTCAGACTGAGGAAAGTGCTTGTGTACGTTGGTGATGGTTACGAGGGGTCATGTGTTGTAGTTTCCGCGCCGAATTGCTGTCATCCATGTTGTTTTGGTGGGGAAACCTGCTGCGGCGTGGAGGTAACGAATAGTTTGCTTGATACTGGGTAGCTCGTAGACATTGAGGATGGTGTGCAGCTCCCGTGTACTAGATGATGCAAGGAGGGCGCGGACTTCTTCTGTGGACGGCACGACGTACTTTGTGTTGAGTGATTTTGTACCACAGGGAGAGTCCAAGATGAGGGTATTGTTGTTGATGTTGCGGGTGATTTGGCGTAAGGGTACCCGCCAAAGCCCGGTGTGTGGACATCTGTAACCCTAGAGGATGGAGGTGGCGTTGATGTGGATTTTGTTGGAGTCGTAGAAGTTGACTTCATCCTTGTCGTACACGGCAGTGTACCCAGCGTCGGCAAACTTGCTGCCGCTGAGTAGAGTCTGTGTGAGATTGGGAACAATGTCAACTTGGTTAGCAGGGGCACGGACATTGAGCATGAGTTGGGAGATATGTGTAGCCTGTGCAGTGCCACCTGTGGGCAGGAGGAAAACCTTGGTGGAAGGTTTTGTAGTGGAGTGGAAAGGATCATGGAGTGCTCCTGCTGTCAAAGTGGCACCGGTGTCACTGATTGCGGAGGGTATTGTGCCGTCTGAAATGCCCTGCTTGACTTGCTGTTTGGTCATGGGTGTGGGGTGGTGTCGCCGCTTGTATTTGGTAGTGGGACGATACAAGGTGGAGCTGCTGCGGGACATGTGGTGTCGCCAGGCTGTGCTGTTCTTGTCACAGTGGTGCGGCGGGAGATTGAAGCGAACTTTTGTTTCAGGGCAAGCAAGTGGAGACCAATAGTTTAGTGAACATGGGTTTAGTGAATTAAAATAACTAACGGTCTCCACTGGATCCTATTTCTTGGGTTTGTACCAAGAGGGGCATTTGTCCTTGTTTTTGTCCAGGGCAAAACACTCGTCATCCCTCGTGGTAGGCGCGTCCTTCTTGCATGAGTTGCAGAAGCGTTGGGGACGTCTGCCTTCGGAGGGTGGCGTGCCATAGGATCTGTTGCGTTGCTGGCGAGGTGCAGTGGGAGGTGAAAGGAGAGTCAAGAACTTAGCTTGTTGGTCCAGGATAGCTTTCTGCTGGGCTTCAAGTTTGTGGAGTGGCGTGGTGCTGTCCAGAGTGATGGCGGCGGCGTGTTCGGTGGCATTCTCCAAAGCCCCTCAAGCTGTTGGTGTACTCGAGGAGTGAGTGGTGTTCTGCAGGTGATAAGGCAGAGGTGTTGCTGGATGGAGCATGTGGTGGATTGTTGGATGTGCGGCTGCCACTGTCAAAAAAACTGCTGGCGCTCTCGAACCCTCCCGACCGAGCTTCACGCTTGGCGTTAAATTTTTCCTTGCTCTTGTAGATGGCAACGAAGTGTGCCTTAGCCGCGTCCCAGGTTTTGTCGGCGGAAGGCTTGATTTCCCAAGCCTGCATTTCCTTGTCGTCCGAACATTTCAGAGGCGTACATGCTCGACATAATGTTGGATCTTCGTGGCCTCCGCGGCAGGGACACCGATGTCCCGACAGAGCTTTTGTTGCTTGTCGAGTTCACGGGCAAACTTCGTGATATGGCTCGTGAAGTCCCATTGGACGTGGAAGGCTTGGCGGCTTGTTTTTCTCGAGGGTCGTGGCGATGCACCATTTGGTGCGGAGATGCTGGACGATCGTCTTGATCGTCTGGCGCTGTAGCCACGTAGTCGTCTTGAGCTCCTTGGCGTACATGGGATCGGCGGCCTCGCTGCACGAGTTTGTCGACGATGAGCGCATCGGCGGCTTCTTGCTTCCAAAACTCTTGGCAGCGCGAGGTTGTGCAGGCCCGTGATCGATGCTCGATTCGTGGCGTGGTGGTGTTTGTGAGGCCTGCCGCGATCGGAGGCGTTGGGGGCGGTCGATGGTGATGTCGGGTTGCCCGTGACCGTGCGATACTCGGCGTCGGTGAGCACGAGTGCAAGATGGCAATGACGTCCGCCCCAGCTCGTTGTTTTGATGGCTGCCGCAATTTTTGCAATTTGTTGCCGGAGATGGTTTACGGTGGAGGTCGTTGGTTGGCCACGATCTTGTCGGCGGCAGTGGTGATATGATGGCTCGTCTGCGGCCTCATAGGCGGTGGCCGTTCGCGGTGGGCGAGGACATGGTGGTGGCTGATTTTGGTTGTTGTTGTGGATGTTTTGCAGGTGTTGCTCAGTGCAAAATTTAGTAATCACTGCTGAGCATAGCAAACACGTAGATATTGATAATCAGGTGATTACTAAATTATGACTGTTGTATGCTAGCTATACCGTATAGTAATCAGGTAGACAGGTAAGGTTCTAAGTCTGTACCGCTGTGTAAGTAATGAGGTACACAGGTAAAGTATGTGTACATAGCAATTTTGTCCCTACTTGAAACTTCATTGGATATTTCAGGTCTGTGATAAACATTGGTCCTCATGATTGCACACAACTCATTCTCACTGCGTTATGTTTGCCAATACAGAAAATATCTTGTGTTGGCACCTTAGAGTTTGGTTTTCCTATCTTGACCATGTCAGCGAGCATCAAGTTCAACTTTTTGCTTATGGTTGCCAAGTCTTTTGTTACTTGCCACATGTACCATTCTTTGTTCCTTGGAATTGGTGGTGCTCATCTGGAAAGTTGGCTGTGATATTTGATATGGTCAAAAGATTCAATTGCTTTCATCATGTTTGCACCAACAACAGGCTTACTCTGGTGAAGCCCATGCTTCAATTGATCATTACCCTCATAATACACATGCCAAACCTACATTCGGTGGATTGGGAAATGGCAGTTTGTAGGTGAGCATTTTTGAGTAGTCCGTTTGTTGATGCATACATCACAATTGTCTATCACTGCATTGGAACTATTGGATGAATTGGCCAAATCAGTATCACATGATGCTGGTGTTATTATTAGTCAGTCATTTGAGCTGCATTTGGGGGATGTGCCCTCCATGTTGCAACAATTGCTGGGTAGAGTTGGTTTTATCTATCTGGTATAATACAACTTCAATTCTTCAGGTATCTTTCCCACTGGTTTCTTGGCCAAAGTTGCAGATGTATTTTAGACAAAAGTGAGATCTCTTCATGATTGGAGCAATCTGCTTTGCTTTTATGCACAGGAAGATGTCACACAGTTTCTTCAGCATTACACTGCATTGGCTTTACACCTTCAATTGTTTGACTTTCTCAGCCCCTCTCTTTGTGTTGTAACTTGGCAACACTAAGGGGTTATTCCTTGCTTTTGCCCATTTTATGCAGCTGCCAGATCACTGAACAAAGTACCTTTACATTGTCAAAGTTCTGACTATTGGTTGCAATTCCATCTAGACTGTAGATAGAATCATTTCAAATCCTTAAATTAAAGTGTCAGTTTCATTTGTTGCTGGTTTGTGTTAGTACTGCTATCAAGTGCCGTGCTTGTTGGGTTGTACATGGGTTGACAGTTTACAAGGATGGTTTCTTTCATCTAATATTTTGAGGTGCTTGGATGTTTATACTAGTTCCTTCAAACACTTTGATTGATGCTATATTTGGTTTATCACAGTTGACTGCATTAATCAACAAAGCAAATCTGCATTTGTACGTGGTATTTGACTCTAGTGGTAGTGGCTCATATTAGGATCAACTTGGATGAGGTAATTTCTGGCCAGTCAACAAGGCTATTAAGTCTATTGACAAATTTGACTTGGCTGCCTCAATGATAGCTTGTACCATGATATTGTCCTTGTGTTGGCATGTCTTTTTCATGGGATTTGCTTTCTTTGTCCATCTGGGTTGTACTTGCGGGGTGTCTTCTTTGGCACTAGCACTAGTTTTGAGACTCTCTTCTGTTTTTGGCTTTTTCCCGTCAAATTCTTCATGCAACACATGTATGAACAGTATAGATCCATATCCTAGATGGCAATAATTATTCTTTCAACTAGGTGAACTGGCACTAGCCTTTGTCAACCCATTTTCATCTCTCATCATCTGGTATCAAGATTTGTGAAAAATGATTAACTTGAATAATACTGCTTATTTGTCAACTTGTCAACATACCTCCACATTGGGTACCAGAGCGAGTTACATCCACAAACCCATCACACAACTGCAAGACATGCCGTTGAAGCTTTTGGCAAGACAAAGTGATGACAAGTGACAACTCAGCCCTCTTTTGATGCATGTGATGACATTTCATGACCTTCTGATGACCGTGGTTACCATTGATGAAGACCATCCAACAACCCTGGACTACCATGAATGATATCACTGATGACCCCATGTGACAATATTGATGACTTTGAGCTTATTGCTATTAAAGAGTTGTTATAGTGAGGGTTGCTGGAAATGGCAAGTCTTGAATATTTGTTTTTTGCTTGATCAATTAACAAAGAGAATATGGTTGTTCTCTTCTTACAGCAACACTGGTGATTCAATCCTTGGCATTTGGTGAACAGTTATTTAGATTTCTTTAGGAATGTTTTATCATTGACCTATGGCATGTACACCTGCTAATGATACCTGAGTGAAGTGGATTGTATGAAGGTATCACCTAACATTGTCGTTATCACGTTTCCATTGATACATTGGTTCATGAGTGACTTGCAGCATCTGATGTGGCTCAGTATCCTATGTGTAGTTGGTTAGCATTTGTTTCACATGGAATCAACATGTGCTATTATCATCAATTCTCAACTTTATTTCAACTACTGCATCAAGCTTGATTGGTTTGCATGGCTACTTTCTGTCCTCATCTATGTCAGAATTAATCTTGTTGGTGGTCCTGCAGTACAATCTCTCATTGATATGTCTTGTATGCATTGCATTTCAAGTATATCAGTTCTCACTTTTGAATTACTTGTGAGATCTTTCCACAAGTACGGGTTCTATGGGCAAAGCTTAAGAGGGAGTCTGGAAAGAAATCTAGTACATGGAGCATGCATTTCTTGGGCAGCTTGTCTACAACTTCTATTCTGTTCTTTTTCTGGATGAAGGAGGCATTCTCAATATCTTGGGTTCAAACTCTCGGTAGTGTCAAGATTGGATGGCTCCAACATCTTTGGCCTTGTAATAGTATCTTTTGTAGCAAGATTGGAAAACCATGATCTCCTAGGTCTCACAACAAATCTCACCTTTGATTTTGCTTTGCAGACAAAATCATAATTTCATGTAATAAAATTTTAATTATCCCAGATTATTGTCTACCTATTGACTTCACCACCACAAGCAGAAGTTCATTCAACAGACTACAAGGCACCTTCATGCTATACAGTGTGTGAGGTTCATTGTCATAGTGTTGTGAGCGTTGTCTCTCAAGATAATCTACCTTGACTGTGGAGTGTGGTTTCTTTCCTCAAATAAAAATTCTTGATTTCCATTTTCTGGCATGGATGTGATTGGCTACAATGAACATCCAATAAGTGGCAAGTGTTTATGTTGTTGTGCTCTTGATGTTGTCATCTTCTTGCTGTCATTATTATCATGTTCCCAAGCAATGAAATGTATGATTCAAGCCCTTGCTTGGTGACACAGAAGACATCATACAAGTTGCATATTATAGAGTTATGGGGCAGTGAAAAAAAACGATAGGGACTGTGAAGATCTTAAGGTTTTTCAAAATCTTATTTGTACAAGAAACCAAGGTCTACATCCTTCTCTTCCTTCTCCTTCTTCTTCTCCTTTAAGTGAGACATCATTGTAACTATTGACAAATAATGTTGATAGCAAAATCATTTTGCAATGCTTTGATGTTTAATTACCTTTAATTAATTTATTCAATCATCAATTGAGATATATGGACAGTCATTATGTTTTGATGGGTGCTTCATATACAATTGTATCTTACTATAACTTCTGACGTATATACATATACATATACATATATAATGATATTTGTGTTACTTGTGCTTATCTTATCTTCTTACATACTTTCTATTTATTGAATGGCAATTTTAACTGTACAACATGTAGTGATACCTAAGACAGCAAACACATGCAACTTCATCACATGGAAGTTTTTGACACAATGATGTGATGACAAGTAGTACACAGCAACAAGTGAAAACTTTCAAGTTACTGACTTATCTCAAGACCTGTCACAACCTTGTGATGATATTTGTGATGACTGGAGACTACATGTTCACTACACTGACAACAACTTGTTAATACCTGCTGGCGACCCATCATGATGACACTGAGGACTCTTGTGACTAAATGGTGACCTATAAGCCTTGTGCCTCAATCCTGTCTGCTGAATACAATGATGAACACAGTGACAAGTATGACGATGACCCTAAGTCATGACTTGGTTTTAATGCCTGGTGATGACTGTGACAACCACTGGCACTGCGGTGAAGGTCTTATGACAAGCCAAGTGATACTGGTGACTCCCATGTGATGAATCTTTTATGACTGGTGACTTACTAATGTTGACCTAATTCACAAACCTGTCAATATCTGCAAGACAGGCAACTTTGTCATGTGGAAGTTCTTGGCAAGACAAACTGATGACAAGTCATGACTTTGCCAATTTCTGGCTGGTGTGACTTCTTTTCACAACCTTCTGATGACCCCAGAAACCAAACCTCATGTCCCAAATGACCTGTGAAGACCCTTTGACAACCCTCATTGAAGATGCTTTGACAACACTTCTTTGAACTAGTGACCACTTTGTGACCATCAGCCATGATGTCTGTAAGAACCCTTGTGACAACATTGACGGTGGCAGAGTGGCCAATGGTACCAAATGACTAAAATGACAACAACACGCCAACGTGGATGACCAATGTCCCCAACTGATGATGTGGTGAATATCTGCAATGACCGAAGTGACTACTCTGATGACACCTTGATTACCAAAGTGATGACCAAAATTGAACCCAGACAACCCTGACGACAAGCAGTCACTACCTGTGATGATCACTGTGACTACCTAGTGACAACCCAGAAAATTTCCTCACAACATCTAACAACAACTGACTATTCCAGCTGATGTTTTTTCTTGCCAGTGTTGAAATTGGCCAGTCTTGCCGATTCATGAACGGACGACGAGCAGGAAAAAATGGCAACGTCATTTGACGACCACATGTGATGATTGAAAGTGGCAACTTTTATCACTAAAGGCAAAAGTTGCAAATCTTGCAGGGCGCACATTTCCCTTGAATGTCACAGCGAAGCTCTGGCAACTAACTGGCTTCCTATGTTATTATGTCATGAAAACAACAAGACCTTTCCTGTTTCCAGCTAGCCAGCTGCAAAAAAATCTTGCACCGGCTGGTACACGGCCGTGAGCAGGATATTTGGGCACGCGACTCACACCACGATTTACTACCGTACTTCGTTCGTATGGAATTGTACGTACGATAAAAAACGATCTAACAGAAGAAGATATATAATAATATGTCATCGAGCGAGGTGGTGTGTGTAGATGCCGGCTCTGAGTCATTCGCTCCTCATTCACTCCCACACTATTGTACTTGTCCGCTTTCAGCGAGACCTATCTCAAGCCTGCCGAGAGACGTTTGAATTAGCTTTGAACTGTCTCTTCCAGGTTCTATTAGTCCTCCTTTCAGGTGAAGAAATCTTTCTTAGGTCGTTGTTTGTTTTGTACGTGCATCGCTGCAGTTGCCTCGTCTGTTTGAAATGCTGCCGAGGAGTCTGGCCATTCCTCGACGCTGTTCTAGGCAGGGCAGTCAGGGCTTCAATGCTGAATGCGTACGTTGAGGTTGACTTCGTTTTGAAACTCCGGCTGTCCTTCGTTTGGACATTTTCAGCTTCTATTTTACTATTCATGTTGATGCCTGCTCTGGGTCGATAGCAGCATCAGCGAGTGTTTGCCTCGCTTCCAAATCAGACTCCCTGACAAATAGTTCCACGCCCCCGTCTTGACAGAGTCTTCAGCAGTCATTCAATCTCGCTCCCCCAGACAAAATGGTCGGCCGTCTCAGCCTCTTCCGAGAAGAAAAAAAGTCTGAAGACTTTCCCATCCCGTCGTTTCTCGCCTCCCCTCTCGGCTCTCGCGTAGCTACCATCATCGATGCGCACTCCTCCAAAATCCACGACGACTCCTTCCTCAAAATCATCCGACAGCTGGAATTCTGGCACACTCAAAACACCCTTGATGACGAACAATTCCTAGCTTTAGCCGAACGTCTTGTGCAAATTGCGACGTGGAGAGAAAACGCACACGAATCGCTCGGCGAGAAGAAATTCACGGTGCCCAAAGTCAGATTCGGACGCACTGAAGTACAAATGCCCATTATTACCTGTGGCGGAATGCGCATCCAAGAAACGTGGATTCCTGATACCATTCCCCTACTCAAACCCAACAAATCGAAGGTGGTTAAATCGTCTTCTCAGCAAAACCTTAAAGATGTCATTTTGAACTGTCTCAAGGTTGGACTAAACCACTTCGAGACGGCACGATTCTATGGATCCAGTGAAGTGCAGTTTGTTGATGCTTTGGCACAGTTGGTTGAGGACAAGACGATTAAGAGGTCTGACTTCATCTTTCAGACCAAGTTGTTTCCCATGGAGAAGAAGGCGGATTTTGTGAAGCAGTGGGATGCTACGTGGTAAGTTAGATTTTATCACCATGTCGTACGTTTTCAGAAGTTCCTCCTGAATTTAATGTATTCACGTGTCATTCGTCGAAAGGTCAAATGTCCATAGGTTAGAATACATCGATTTGTTTTCCTTTCACTGTGTCTCCCAAGACGACCAAATCGACAATCTCCTGAATGAGTCCGATGAGGGAATCTATCAATTCGCACTTGATTTGCAAAAGGAAGGCAGAATCAAGCACATTGGATTCTCCACACACGGTAGTGCCGAGACGATTATGAGAATGATCAATTCCAATAAGTTTTCTTATGTGAACATTCACAAACATTATTTTGGAGACTACCATGCTGCTGGCACTCCAGATACTCACGGCGGACAGGGGAATGGAGCTGCAGTGAAGAGAGCGCTGGAGTTGGACATGGGTGTCTTTCAGATATCGCCCTTTGATAAGGGTGGCAAGCTGTATCGGTAAGTCGTTAAACTTTAAGTTGACACTGAATTTTAATATTGTTCAAATCCTCAATGTACGTTTCTTGTTCTATCCTAGGCCTTCGACCACGGTGGCTGCGGCAGTAGGACCTGAACTTTCGCCCATTGCATTTGCAGCCTTACATGCTTGGAAAACACAGGGTATGCACACTGTTAGTGTTGGGTTTGCCCGTGCTTCTGATTTGGATGAAGTCATTGAGTCTGCGAGGTTGTATGCGGATGACACCGGGAAGACGGATGCTTTATTGAAAGCAGCCGAATCCAGGTTGGATGAGATTGCTGTTGATAAGCTTGGGAAGGAATGGTACGAGAAGGGTCTGTTGAATGTCCCATCATTCTATACGGAATCAAGTGATGGTATGGCGATTGGGCACATGCTATGGTTACATAACTGCTTAACGGCGTATGGGATGTATGAATTTGCCAAGGATAGGTATGGAATGCTTGAAGGTCCTAGCGCAAAGTGGAAGAAGGGCAAGTCTTACGAAGAAAACAGGAAAAAGTGCTTGTAAGTAGTTATGATGTCAATTGTGTATGTTCTATGAATGACGATACATTCTAAACATTGGCTCTCTGCTCACCATTTCAGCAACCCGGGCAACCCTGGCCGTTCCTACGATCCCACCGTTGACCTTACACATGCCCTGAAAGATCATTGTAACCCAGAGCTGGCGAAAAAGAAACTTGCCGAATGTCACGAATGGCTGAACAAAGATGCCAAGTTCACCGACGAGGAGAGGGCGCTAAAGGGATGGTCCCAGGCTTACAATTTGACAACGTGGGGCGAATATCCTGGTAAGTTTTCCCGGGGCTTATCAAATTTAACTGCCTTTTGTCATTTGTTGTTTAACGCCATTATTTCATCCTGGCTACTCCCATCAGGCGAAATCATTTCAGTGTCCAATGTTCTGCTTGGTCGTATGGGTCTGAGAGACATTGGAGGGCCTACTGAACACGCGGCTCAAGAAACTCAGCAGATGAGGGGATTGGTCAAGAGACTGAGCTCTGCAGGCACTGCTTAATATGGTTTGTTTGTTAGGTCATGACATAAAAGGGTTATATTTAGATTATACCATTCGTACCGGACTTTTTTGCTTTATGTTGCCTCTTCATACAATCTAGTCAAACTCAAGGTTAAGCTGTGTGTGATACAACGTGTGATGGAGCTAATATTTTCTGGTCACAAGCAAAGTTGTCAGTACAATAAATCTTGATGCCTCGAACATCCTGAAGACCTTTTCAAGACGGTTGCAGTCCAAACAAGGTCTGGATGTATACAGTTGTTCTTTAAATTTGATCAGCAGCTTTTGAGGTAACTGAATGAAGACAAACCTGCCTCATCTGAAAAATCCATCTCCCATCTGATTCAATGGTTGACTCTTATTTAGGACCTGTTTATATGTCACTCGTATACTTGACAAACAGCGCGGTGGCAGACAAAATGTATTCGGCTGCCATGAGGGACAAATAAAAGCAGTAGCCACATGTGTCTACATTAGGTGACAATACCGTAGAACATTGTTGCGCTCTAGATTTATGAAATCTCTATTCTTGTATCAAGGGATGAATGGACTAGCAACAAGCCCCTGCAGACAAAAATCGTGCTATGCGATGACTGGTTTATCGTAATCATGTTTACAAGAGAGCGACGCAAAATTATCGCGTGCAGCAAATGACAAAAATGTCGCAGACGCAAATGCATCACGCGCAGCACATTGCAAAAATGTCGCAGCAATCAGCAGCTATAACTCCGTAATATCCGAACTAACTATTGCTGCCGGGTTCATTAACGAACATACGGCTGTGTCGTCTCACCCAAGGATAGGAGAAAATCGAAGAAATCGTCATCGCTAGATTCCAACGAGGGACACGCGAGGTCGAAACCGCGATATAATTCGTCCAACAGCAAACCTGGATGGAACTCCGCTGATATGCGCGTTTGCCTCTTCACTTGGCGCTCGTTGCGAGGGCCTTTCGTCGTTCTCTCTGAGAAATAGAACTCTCTTGAGGGCGCAATGCCGGCAACAGCTGCATTGACATCCCCGCCAGTTAGAGCAGCGCTTCTAACTTCAGGGATGGAGTAGTACATGAATGGATCATCTCGTTTTAACATGGCTAAATCGGAGGAGGTGAGGTCGGCCACGTCCACTACTTGCTTCGATGTTGTTCTCTCCTCGTGACGAAATGTTGGTACAATCTGATCGGCATCACGGGCTGTTTTCGCTGAGGTCGGCTTCAATCGAGTTTCTTGACACATCGTGATGAAAGCGTTGCGGGTGTAGATTTGGAGCTTGAATTGTTGTTTGAAGTTAAGTTGGTTATTGGTTTGATTGTGGAAGAACGCCTTCCAGAATTAACAAGCAGTGAAAACTGGAAATGAAGAGATCGTGATATCATTATATATGGTATTGTACCCCATACTTGCGATGAAATAATGAGAGCGAGTAATCTTCCGGATGACTCCCGATCACTTGGGAACCAATGCAAGAATAAACAAAAAAAGAAATGAGGTGTAAGATGCTTCGCCAGGTACTTGACGCAACTTGAAGCTTATAGAATCTCAATGGGGTCACGTGAGAGTCTAAAGGATGTGTAAAGAAGAGATTTGAAAACAGGGTTCGGACAAATTGATAATAAGTTGTCTGATGACGTCAGGAAACGGTTTCAGCCAGTTTGTTATTGTCGATGAAAGTAAGAGTGACCTTCTTGCTCCGACCACGTCAAGAGAAACATACGAAAAATTGGAGTGAAAACGAGAACATAGAACCTCAATAATCTCGTGTTACTTCAATGGTTTACACCACGTCGCCCTTATAAGCATTATATTATATCAAACCGTCTTGCCTCAGAAGACCAGCTCAGAAGCAACACATCAGCAGGAACACCGGATCGCCAAAATAGCTGTGTATACATCAAATCGGAAACCGTAGAATCGCAAAATAAAACCCGTTTGCGAAAGCGAATCTCACTATATGGAAATTTCTCGTAACATAAAAGATTACTAGCAGCCGCTGCAAGATTTTTTAGCAGCGGCGGGGGCCCGAACAAAGGAAAAAGTTATAACAGTGGCCGCCGCGTGCACGGGCATGACTTTTGTAGTAAGTGCTTTCCCATAACCTAGCGCGGCACGCACTGGCACGACGTTTGTAGTACTTACATCATGTGCTTTCCGATTTAATAAAGCAAACGCACGAGTACCACTTCTGACGCCATTTTGGTCGATTATCACAAGGTGGCAGCTACCTAGGTAGAGTTGTGCCAAGTTCCAAGATGGACATAGGTTTTGCTGTGGAATGAATAGAGTTTTAAAGTAGGGTGAGGTCAAGTACCTATCCCAACAGTCTTGCAAGAAAGAGAAATATTGCCCAAGTTTTATTCCAAGGATGAGGAGGAGTTGCATGCAATGAGTCTCATTTGAATTTGCAACAGCCCTTATAACATGGGAGTTCATCGCTACGCATAAATAGCAGAGCGTGGGAGTGATCGCTGAACAGCCTGTTGATGAGTATGGTATAGATCTGCCTCATAATAAATTTTCTAGAGTCGCGCTAGTAGTCTTTTTCGAATTTGCAACAGCCCAGATAACCTATGTTAGAATGTCGCGACACAACATGTCGGCTGGGGGTACCAAAGACATGTCATGTCACGACATTCTGCAACACTGAAGACATGTCTCGAATGTCGCCGACATGTCAGGAAGACATTACCAGTTTAATTGTAGTACTGACGCACCCCATTTTGTAACAAAAAAAACACGATTCTCGTCAATTTTCATAAATTGCATGTAACTTTTCCCACAGCACTTGCAGCGGGATTTGTGCAAAATACAACGGATTCGTCTTTTCACGAGCTTTCCAACGGTATATTGGTTGATGGGTGTCTGACCACTGCAAGTCATTCAAAATCGTGCTTGAAGGGACATTTTCAGGAAAAAATATTGACCAATTCATCGTGCACACTTGTTACACGGTCAATATCTTCCCTGTTGACTCAAATTATTGTGACAACATATGTGCACCTCACTCCTAACATAAATAGGAGTGAGGCAGAGCTTAAGGTTCTTGTCAAGAAGGCTGCCAAGGCCAGAACATACCATGCAAACCTGGCGTTGCTGTTCATGACAGTGGCAACTTTCAATGTCAAGGAGGAACGAACACTCACATCAATTGTCAGTGTGCAAGATTGGACAGAATTTGTCACTACCAGGAGAAGCCCAGAAACATCACAATGCAAAAGAACAAATAGTTTGACAACACTGGGTGTGGTGTGTGATCAACTATTGGCGAAATCGAGCATATTGCATATGCAGTCAAAGAGAGAGACATGTAATAAATAGTGTCAGGAAATTTGTTGCTTTAAATTTAACTATGTAATTAATTGCATCTTCATCTGGAATAGTCAACTAATTCATTTTGTAATGAAACTGGAATGTTTGTAGGACAAACAGGATTGATCACTTCAAAGAACCACACGGCAACCAAGGTGAACTATATTCATGCCCTGATTTCTGGTGAAAATGTAATAACCTAGAAATGAGCCATTTTCTCTATGATTCTACCCACATCAATTTCCATAATCTGTTTCTGATACATCGTCACTGGGATATCAATCCTCAGTGTCAGTGGCAACATCTACAGGAGGCCCATTTGCGTACCATCATCTGCGACAATAACAATTACATCAGCACCTGGGGGTCTGCCATCTGATGCCGGTGCGTCGTCACTGGAAGTCCAACAGTCCACCCAGGATGACAGAGAAATAAACAACATTGAAGGCATCGATGAGGCAACAAATTAATGCAAAAATGGGGATATGAGCACCAAAAAAACACTTGCCATGTCATAATTTGCCATCTTCCCTCCTCGTTGTCGCGATGGCTGCCGTGTAACAAAATTCCCTCCTAAGAAACAGTGTGATTCCTCATAAAATACGTGGAATCTGACCAAACCAAGGCGCAGGATGGTTGCAGGTGATGTTGCTATGAGGGCGATTGCAGCGGTCCCAGTGTTGGGACGATATTCGCCATGATCGATGTGATGCGGTGGCGGCGGAGGAAATCCTCATGGTGATGAAGAGTAGTGTCGGATTTTATTTTTTGTGATACGTAGAATCTAGTATGTTACCTAGGAACGCCAGATGTAGCGCGTCAGCACTAAAATTAAACTGGTACTTTGTGGGGTGTCTAGAAGACATGTGATTGTCGCGACCCATATGACATGTCTTCAGCGATGTTTTGTACTCTCTAGTAGACATGCAATGTAACATACTCAGTGTAGATAATGTGATGTATATTCAGTATTGATTCAGAGACAACAAAGATATTACAATTAGATCTAAGATATTCAGTATTGACCCAGAGACAACAAAGAGATTACAATTAAGTGTCACTACTCTCCCTCGCTACCCTCTTCTTCTACGTCCTTTCGAACTATTTCAATACGGTTTTTGCGCTGACAGGACGCTACGATAGTCCATAGTTGTTGGCCAAAGTTCATTTGAATTGGGAGGGGTATGGTGAGGAACGGTAGGATCAGTAGATTGAATTTTCAATTAAATAGTTGAAAAGAAAAAAAAACATGGCAGAACTCACCAGTCAGGTTAGCAATAGACCTGTTTTTTTGCCAGCAGGGCTCTTGATATGAGAGGATGCGGCGATGGGCCAATGGGGTTGATTTGAAGTGGGAGGGGTTTTGGAGAGGAAGAGCATGGTCAGCGCTGACATTTTCAATTAAATAGTTGAAAAGAACAAATAAAAATTGCAGAACTCACCAGTCAGGTTAGTAATAGACCTGATTCTTTTTTTGCCAGCAGGGCTGTTGCTCTGAGAGGACGTGGCGACATCGCGATGTTGTTGATTTGATGTCGGAGGGGTGTGGAGAGGAAGGGCAGGGTCAGCACATTCAGTTTTCAATTAAATAGTTGGAAATAAAAAACAAAATGGCAGAACTCACCAGTCAGGTGATTATTGGACCTGATTCTTTTTTGGCCAGCACGGCTGTTGATCTTAGAGGACGCGGCGACGTCGCGATATTGTTGATTTGATGTGGGAGGGGTGTGGAGAGGAAGGGCAGGGTCAGTTGTGTCAATTTTCAATTAAATAGTTGAAAATAAAAAATGGCAGAACTCACCAGTCAGGTGAGCAATGGACCTGATTCTTTTTTTTCCAGCACGGCTGTTTATTATAGAGGACGCGGCGACGTTGCGATGTTGTTGATTTGATGTGGGAGGGGTGTGGAGAGGAAGGGCAGGGTCAGTAAGGACGATTTTCTATTAAATAGTTGAAAATAAAAAATGGCAGAACTCACCACTCAGGTGAGCAATTGACCTGATTCTTTTTTTGCCAGCACGGCTGTTTATTGTAGAGGACGCGGCCACGTCGCGATGTTGATGATTAGATGTGGGAGGGGTGCGGGGAGGAATGGCAGGGTCAGTAAGGACGATTTTCAATTAAATTGTTTAGCACGTAAAAAAACCAAAATCAGCATAACACAACAACCAACCTGTCTTTTGAGGGGGCGTTAAGGACGTCGTGTTGGCGCGATGGCTGGGAAGACGATGAGCCAACTCGCGGCTCAAAACTCCATGAACTCACAGAGATCGAAGGGGATGACTGTCTGCGTGAGCGGAAATCCCATTGTTTTGTTTTGTTATGGGGCAATGCAAAAATGGCCGCGCGTGGCCATCTGCTTGATGATTCACGCTTCTCTTTACAAGTAAGCATGTATTGAATTTTTGGCCATGCTACAAATTGCTTTTAGATATAATTTTAGAGGTAATCACATATCAACAGTCATTGAATACCCATGCGTATAAACCAAAAACTTAGGCTTTTACGGGTATTTTCACCAGAGTATATATGAATTCAACCATAAAGTGCAAAAGTGAAAAAGTGTCTCACGACGGAGAAGAAGAAAAAATCTGCTCAGTGATAAACTAAGATTTTAAAAAAAATCTTGACACAAAATTTTGTCAAATTTTCGGCCCCAATGCAAAGGATGAAATAAAAATTCCATCTCTGCCAGATTCTTCTGGAAGTGAAGGAAGGAAATCAAGATTTTTTTTAAAATGTTGTGTTGGAAACTGAGCCATTTTCTCCTTCTTCTTCTTCTTCTCCTTCTTCTCCTTCTTCTCCTTCTTCTCCTTCTTCTCCTTCTTCTCCTTCTTCCCTTCCCCTTCTCCTTCTTCTTCTTCTTCTTCAGTGAGACAGTTTTTTTGCTTTTTGCCTAAACAGGTACAGAGCCATAAGTTAATCTGAACTTACCTGTAAATAATTCATTTGTCGATTGGACTTACATGGGTAGTCTTAGTGTTTTAATATATGCCTACCTTTAAAATTATATCTTTGTGTAACGTCTGACATTATTTTCAACAATGTTTCTGTAAACTTTAAGGGAACATTAGTCACAAATCATTTTAAGACGTAGAGATCGAAAAATTTTAAACAAGGGTTCTTTAAAACTTGAAGGGAATGTTATCGTGTCACAAAAGAGTGTGTAACAAGAAAATGATTTCACAAACTAAAAGGGCGTGGGAGCGCGCGGCGCTTAGCGCGTGAAGCCTTGGCTGAGGCGCTCCCGCCCATTTTGGCATATACTCGTACTATAAGCCACTTTATTTTAATGTACGCCTTCCCTCTGTCTCTACAAATCGCAATCTGTTTCGCTGCAAAAATGGTAATATTTAACAAGTTTTTTATTGAACAAAATCTACCATATAACCCTCATTATAAGAACGAGCAAACGTACAAATGATACCAGAACGAGCTGAACCGCAAAGGAGGTAGTGATCACAAGCAGAAAAGACAGGAGGTATTGGCACAGGGAATGGAGCGAACGGCAAGGAGGGGCATATCAGATTGGAAAGTTGTGGCGGGAGTTTTTTGGAGCCACGACTCCGTGCCCCCTCGCCAGAAGAGCCTCCATCCAGGAGAACAGCTCACTTCCCGAAGACAAGAGCCTCCGAAAATTTGGGAGCATGGCATCATGGCGCCTGGCTATGGGGAGGCCGATCACCTCGCCTCGGCAGGCTGCAGCATGTTGCTTTTTGTTTTTCCCCTCCCGTCAGTGCCCTCACACTTCTGCTTCTGATTCATCGTTCGTTGTCCCCGCTCGTTCTCCTTCTCGCTTCGCTCCGCCATGTCTTCCCGCGCCTCTTTCGATTCTCTTCCGGAGCCTCCCGCTCCTCCATCTTTGGCGGCTTCGCTCCGTGCTCGTTACGGCTAGTTGTTGAGTGCAACGGCCTCTCCTCCAGCGGCGGCGGCGGTGACGCCGACGGCGACAGCGGCGGCAACGACGACTACTTCTTCTTTCCAGGGAGAAGGTGTGGGGCACGATGGTGAGTCTGTTTTTGAGTTTTTGTCTTCGGGGGGTGTGTCTTTTTCTACGGGGGGGGGGGGTTTCTCTCGTACTACGCCGTCGTTGACCGTACGAGATCTCACTGCGGCTGAAGACTCCGAAATCATCGATTTTGAGCCTCTCGACGACGCCGTGGCTCACCCAACGCCTCTTCGTTCCAACCGACAAGGTCTCTCTGGTGGTTTCAAGGCCACGGGTGGGGACGTTTCTCCAATGTCCAGAGTCACGCTCGCCTCGATGGGTACTCGAGGTACTGAAGGCCGGTTGCATCGAGCAATTGGAGAGCTAGCGGCTCGCTTTAGGTCCCCAGGAGGCGGTACCGCTGCGGGTGATAGCAGGAAGGATCCTGAGCAATCCCCTGGTTATCCGGAGACGGCTGGTCAGGGTTTGTTTGGCGCACTTGAATCGCCTATTCGATCAGCAAAATTGGAGGCATGGGAAGCTGAGGAAGAGGCAGGGATGTGGAGCGATCCGGCAAAGCCATTGGGAGTAGCAAAGGCGGTGTCGTTTGGAGTTGAGGGCGGTGAGCCCGCTTGTTCTCTGTCAGGGTTAGCCATTACAGCCACCGACGAGGAAAGGAGGGCGGCATTGCGCCCTAGCGTGGTCACTGCAAATGACCCGGCTGGTGCCAGAGTGTTCTTGTACACAGGCACGGACATGAACCTGTGTTGCGGGGTTATTGGCAACAAGGGACGGGTTTGTGTGAAGCTGGCGAGTGACTGCCAAACTATCAGTCACTCAAGTTTAAGAAAGCGCTCACACCAGGTACGTGGTATGTGTTTGACTCCACTGAAGCCACGTATCTCAACCCTTTGTTGGAGGATGGCATAGCTTCACGATCCCCCTTGTCGGAGGAATACCAAGGGTCTGTGCTTCATGTTCCGTCTTGGGAGCAGTTGATGTCCTTTTGCAAGTCCAATGCTGAGGCTACTTCGCCCAGCCAACAGGTGCCGGATTCGATGGGGCGCTCCTTTGTGGTTGAAGCTTCGGAGCCAATCGTGTCCGTCCCTAAGACTCCTCGAGTAGCTCTCATGGGATCAGCCTTGACAGCAGTGATTGCTGGGGATCCAGAGCTTGGTCGAAGCTTGCAAGGCAGCCTGACCACCACCAAGGAGGCATTGGGAGAGTTATACTCCTTGTGCACCAAGCTCTCGGTGCAGTTGGGTACACCCTCGGGCGACATCCCGCACCATGGGTCTGCCTTTAACGACCTGGCCGCCCTGCACTTGTATGCCTCTGAGCTGGATGAGCGGCTTGGGACCATGGATTCCTCCGTGTCGGGTCATGGCCAAGAGGGTCGACGTGTGGCCGAAGAGGTAGCTCGAATCTCCCAGCAGATGGTACAGGCGGGGATTAATTCAAGGGTGGCGTATGACACAGCCTTGCAAGCAGCTACGGCCGTCTCAAACCTCAAGTCCACCGGGGTTCTAGGCATGCTTAACTCGGTGGGTACAGCTTTGGAGGCCTCCGAGGCCAGGTCAGCACGGCTGGAGTCTGATGTTGGATGTTTAACTGAATTGGTGCAGGCTCTTCTGCGGGAGCGTGAGGAAGCTCGAGTCGGTGTGCAAAGCCCTAGGGCATCGGGTGACGCAGCGGCGGTAAAGATGTTGCAGGCGGAGGTGGCCACAATGAAGGGAGAGCTGCGGGAGCAACTTAAGGTTTTGGTGTCAACGCAAAATGGTCAGGGGCCGGTGAAGATTGGGAACATGACGTTTGATGGCGTGAAGTGTTGCGCCCAATACTTGGCTTCATGTAACATTAACTTTGATGTCATAGAATTTTTATGTGACCAATTTACCCTTTTAGCCTCCATTACCCACCGATCTCAAACGCAAGGAGAGGTGGAGACTCAGGCCATCCTCCAGATGAAGACGGATGTCGCCCCTGGGAAGTTGATTGCTTTGGGCTCTTTTGAACTTTTAGTCCCTATCATCTTTGCTGGCAGTCGTGATTCGCGTGGGGATGCAGCTCCCACACTGAAGTTCAATGGCGTGAAGACGTCGGAGATGTGGGACAACGGGATGGCGAGACTGGCGTGCGAAATTTTATTGAGCTGGCATTAGAAGATTGGATGCCCCAACAGGACGCACAAACTGAGACATTGTTGGGCTCGGATTATCCTGAATTTCTTTCTTTCCTACGTATCATGCGGCATCAGGCTGCCACTTCCGTCAAGGCATTGTGCCACGACTTGACGGAGTTGGATCGTAATATTCTTTCTCGGTCAGGTCTGTCCTCTCGGAGTCACTCCTCTGCAGTCAAGGCAGAGGCATGGAGTCATGTGCTGATTGTGCTCCAACATTATTGCCATGAGGTCTCCAAGGTGCGCTCCCTGGCTCGCAATTTAGCATCTTATCGTGACCCTCTTATGGCAAACGCCATCTGCATGTGGGCGTGCGTGAGTGCCTTGGGGGTCCATGAAAAATTCCAGAAGTACAAGTTTGATGAACATCCCAGGATTTTCCCCAAGTTGCACAATTACTACCTGGGCAAGTGCCTCAAAAGTGCTGATGTGGAGTCTATCACCACTGAGATGACCACTTTGCGTCAGTCAACTAAGACTCTCACGGAGCGTCAAACCACCCTCCGACGAGAATTGGATGAGCACATTACAGCTTTTCAGGCCCTCAAACGGGGATGGCAGCCCAAGCTGAAACTTGGAGGAGACGGTGGTGAGGACCCTCCGCACAGCAGGAAGAAGAACTGCCGTCAGGCGGGCGCGGGCAATCCTAAGGAGGGCGAAGACTCGGAATAGGAGCTACCCCGGGAGGGGTTGCTGCCTTATTGTAGAGCTAAGTCTAAAGTTCGTCGTTTGGCTTGTTCTAGCACCCCTCCCCGGTTACCTCCTGCATCTGTGGCGGCTCAACTTTCACCGCCTCGCAACCATGCAGTACCTTCTCTTCGTTATGGGCTGCGGCGGATTGCACAACGCCGTGCGGCCCTCAATGGTGTTCAGGTCGGGGCTGTCCCGTTAACTCGGCCACTAATAGGCAACTGCGCCATCTGGGGCACTTCACCTTCTCTTTGGTTCCCTGTGGCTGCGATGTTGGGGTTTGATGTTCGGTGGGCCTCCTTTCCGCCCGGACCTTTTGTTGACTGCATGCAACAGCTGTACCCTGGGACATACTTCACCCAGGGACGGCGGCGGGGGACGGGTCACCCATTGGTGATTTTCTCTGACTTCGGCTCAATTCCTCCCCATGACCACGGCTACTGGCAGACGGCGTTATGCCCTCACCTTTTCTTTCATCGGAGGGACATTTCCCTGGGTGAGTGTCCTACGGGATGGAAATCTGTCTCTCATTTATTTCCCCACGTGCTTGTGGGTGGGGCTACCGATGTCACGTGGGCCGTAACCTTCCTGTTGCACCCTGAGGCGTGCTCTGCCTCCCCCACGCTCCCTAACATCCCTCAGCGACCTTGGGCCGCTGTTTCCCACTCGGTCAATTGCCGGGTGTGGACGCCTGAAACCCCCTTCCCCCCTACAGAGGAGGTTATGCCTTGTCGTTCTGTGGTCACTCTTTCGGATGGCTCAGTGGGCTCCTGGGGTCTCTTCCCGGCAGCCCGACCCCGTGCTCGGGTCACCCTCTCTACCGATCGGGTCCCTTCCGGATGGGGTAGGCGGTCCCTCACTCCTGGGGAATTGGCCAATCTGTGGGATTGTCCCATTTTGATGCAAGACACGTTTGTCCGGCGCGGTTGCGAATATGAGCTTCTGGCTTTTGTTCGCTCGGCCCTGGCCAAAATCTTGTCCTTGGCTGCTGATTATTTTATCTCATACATTTTACGGGGGGGGTTTGAACATTGGGACAGCAGGGGAGGCCCCAGGAAGCGTCCCTTTGCCGAGTGTGGACGGGACGAGGATCGGGCCGCCGCGAAACGAGTTAAGCGAAATTTCATGGGCGATGGGGTAGGCGACCCTTTCCTCCCTGACTTAGAGGATGCGGAAGATGCAGAGGGCAAAACGTCGGGGCCCCTCGTGGCTATGGCAGATAGTCACGACAATGCATTGGGCGTGTTAGCTGGGATCGAAGGCGCCATCCTAAAAGGATAATCAAAAGGCTGATGACGCCGCCGTCCCGCCCATATTCGGGAAAACCACTTCCGGGATACCCTCCCACCACATTTTCCTCGTCTTGATTCCCGATGGAGGTTGCGACTGGAGGCATATCGTACATTGGGGATTTGCTTTTGGCGGCGCAAGGTCACCCGGTCATTTTGGGCGTACGTGAGAAGCAAAGGGGACAGTCCAACCGTCAGGATGATCCTGCAGTGCCGGGAATATGTCAGTTTTCAAGATGGTTGTTATAAATGGCGGGGCAAGGGCAAATCTCAATATCAAAGGGATTGGACAACCCTTCGGTCCTACCCGTTGCTGGTTAAGGACTGGGGCCCGGGATTGGAATGCGTGGAAAAGGCCGCGGGTAGCGACTGGTGGGAGTGGTCGAGGGGCTCTCGCCCATCTTTTGGCGGTGGCCGGACCGGTATCGAGGTTGGGCCCGGACGGGCAGCCCCACTACCAAACAAAACCTTTCCCACGTTTCACAAAACCCCAACAGACCCCACGGTCTGAAGAAGATCGGATAAAGTGTTGGAGGAAGTTGTTCAAGGTGCGAGAACGCTCGTATATCGACGCCGGCTTAGTGTTGGGTTTGATGCACATGTTTTACGCCTTGAAAGGGGACTCGGACATTAGAATGGTCTATAATGGGGCGGCGTCAGGAATTAATGAGTGCCTTTTTGCTCCTCATTTCGGGCTCCCGATCATTGCCTATGTCCTCCGGAGCCTACGGCCTGGATACTTCCAGTCCGATCAAGACGTAGGAGAAATGTTCCCGAATTTCATATTGGGAGAAGCGCTGCGCCCTTATTCAGGGGTGGACGTTACGCATGTTTGCACGTGAAAGAGCGATTTGCAGCATCACCTCCCAGTACCGCTCTCACGGATGCCAGACTGGGAAACTCATCCGGCCCGACAAAAGGGGTGGGAGCGATGGGCCCGAAATTGGATGGGTTTGAAGGATTCCCCCTACCGCAGTATCCAGATGGCTTTGATAGCTCGGGAGATGGCTTATGGCGACCGGGAGGAAGAGGGAAATCCATTTGGTTGGGACAGGGTAGTCTTGAACTTGCCAGGCACCCCAACATACGACCCTACGGACCCATGGGTTTTCAAGGTACGGAAGGACGGGCATATCGCCAGCGATGTATTTTTGTACATCGACGATGGAAGGCCCACTGGATATGATGAAGAGCAGTGCTGGCAGGCCACCCGCCGCTGGTGTTCAACCTTGTCTTTCTTGGGAATCCAAGATGCCTCGCGCAAGCGAACCACCCCATCCCAGACTCCGGGTCCATGGGCGGGCTCGGTTTTGCACACCCAAGGCGGGTTAAGGGCTATGGTGTCCCAGCAAAAATGGGATAAGACGCGGGAGTTGATCGAGGAGTTGGGTACTCTGTTGGGGATAGGGCGGATGGAATGATGCCCCATAAGCGTCTCCAACAGATTCGGGGTTTTGGGTTACGCCTCCGGACGTACCCTGGATGCCCTCGTACCTCAAAGGGCTGCACAACACCATTGACGGTTGGCGGGAAGGTAGAGATGCTCGGGGGTGGCGAGTGAAGAAGCCCAAGCTGGACTACGCGGTGTGGCGGAAGGAAGAGGAGGTGTGGGCTGAGGTCACAGAGGAAGAATATGCTGATGCGATCCAGGAGGGGAGTGAAGCCCCTGAATGGGTGGAGGCTCAAGAACGTCTGCGGGATGACGTCACTGCTTTAAGGCAGTTATTTGCCGGTAACTGCCCATCTGTGACCCGTCTGAGAGTATCCAACATTATGTCTGTGTGCTATCTCATGGGGGATGCTAGCAAGAATGGGTTTGGATCGGCAATATGGGATAGCCGGGAGATCCTCTGGGAGTCGGGACACTATTGTCTGGACCTCCAAAAGGAAAGTTCGAATTATCGAGAAGCCGACAATCTGGTTTCGCTGGATTGAGGGTCTAGAAGAGGGCAGTCGGTTAAAGGACACTGAGCTCTTCGTGTTCACGGATAATCTGGTGTTTGAGAGCTGTTTCTACAAGGGACACTCAAGTTCTGAGAAGCTGACTAACGTGATTCTGCGGTTGCGGTTGGTCCAGCAGAGGACCGGTCTCATCCTACACGTGATTCATGTGGCGGGCACCCGCATGAAGGAATCTGGGGTAGACAGTCTATCATGCGGAGACTGGCTAGAAGGGATGATGAAGTCGGGTACAAGCCCCTTGGGATTCCTCCCCCTCAGTCAATCGGCCAATGAACGATCTGGCGGTGGAGTGGGACGGTGGGTTCAGTTGTGGTGGAACGGGGAAGGGAAACGCCCTTGGTGCGGCTCCCCCCTGAAGATCTTGACCCCTCAGGACTGGTTTCAATTACGCAAGGTCGACCAGCCTAGATTGTGGATCCCTCCACCCACGGCGATGCCCACAGTTTTGGAACTGTTCGACGAGGATCGGATGATTCGGCCCTACCTCCCCCACGTGTTTGTAATCCCTCGTTTGATGACACATCTTTGGCAAAAGCACCTGAGCAAATATGCGGACCTTGTTTTCACTGTTCCTACGGGCATGAGTTTTTGGCCCGTTGAAATGCACGAACCCTTAGTTGTACTCATTGTTTTCCCCTTCACTCATGTGGACAGTCACCGAGGCCCGTGGTTGGTTAGGGGAACTCCTGCAGCCATTAGGACGGAAGACCTTCTCACCCCGACCTTCAAAGCTTGAGAGACGCACGACATGACTCACAGCAACTTCACCAGCTGGAGGAGTCTGTGCCGGGGTTGCGGGAAGGTCCTGAGGAATGGAGTAGGGCTGTTTTGTTCGAATTTCTTACTGCCCAAAGAAGCTTTCCGTGCAGGAATGCATGGTGCGGGCCTGTTACGTCGCCCATCCGAACGATCCTTTTCCTGTCCAGGCTCCGCCAGAAGAAGAAGGGGGAATGGAGGTAGACCCACGGGAGGAAACTCATCGCAGGGGTCGAAATGGTGATCACTTGATGGGCATACCCTTCGAAAGTGTGATCTGTGTCACTTTAGGAACATCAAGAAGTGAGACCCCAAGTTTGAGCACAGGGGGGACAGCTACACCCTCATGTGTATCCGACGAGCCAACCTCGGCGCATGTTGGAGCAGGGCAACCAAAACCGTGACCTCCAATCTGAATCGGCTTCTGATGGATTGCCGGTCAGCTGACTATCTCTTTGAGTTAGAGGACTATCTGCCTCGATTGGGATGCCCTTACCTCAAGGATCGAGTGGGAATGGCCATTGCCATCGTTACCCTCAATGCCTCTCTGCGGCCCGGCCAATACGCTACTCACCTTCAGTATGATTCAGTAAGGAAAACCCCCACCTGGTATCGGCATGCTCACAATGGGGGGGAACTTTACGACTCCGAGACCTTATATGCCCAAGATGAGAAGAAGGTCCATTCCACCACTTGCGTGGTGGCAGGCGAATGGTTCGTCCGGTTCAAGTTGGGAATGAAGCTGAGGATGGGTCAAGAGAGACATCAGAATGAGGCCTTCACTCCCGACATCATTCATGCATTGGATAAGGTGGCATCAGATCGATGGAACGTGGCCGAGAAGAAGGAAGAAAAGAAAGTACTTGAAGAATTGATGTCGTTCATTTTAATGGAGTTTTGTGGGGCCCTACGAGGGGAAGAGGTTCCTCTGGTATCCCTCGGGGGCTTGCTCATCTTCTGGGAAGAAACTTTAAAAGAGGACGAGCCATACATCATGCTCCCGTTGCATGGAAAGTTTAAAGGAGAAGGAGAACTCAGGTGGCACTGTATTCCAATTCCAGTCAACACGCGAACACAACTAACAGTTCTGAAATGGATCCGGCGACTAGTTAGGAGGGTGGTGGTGCAGGAAGGGAGAGATGAGGGTTGGTTGTTTGCGGACCCTGGGGGTAAGAGGTGACGCATGGGGTACTACGAGCCCATGCTGATGGACCTGTTGGAGAGCGTGCAAACTAATTTCCCCAGGGCCATATCAGCGGCCACCAAAATAGAAGACTTCAGCCTGTGGAGATCGGGAAGGAGAGGAGCCATCACTGAGGCCCATAACCGGGGTGTACCTCAGACAGTCATTGACCTCATGGGTCGATGGCGCACCAGGGAGGCAGCTCGGGGGACCGAGCCGGGCCTACCCATGCGACAAGTGTACACTCAGGTAAGGAGCGCTAACGCAGCTTTACTCTCCTTTGCCCGATCCTTTTGAGTGCTATGCCCAGTTGGGCATTACCCCTCCGTAGGTGATAACGAGGGGGGTTTGAATTGCGCTATCTCTGGCATCAGCCTAAAGAATACTGGCCCAACCTGCCTTAGTGGACACGAGACCCGTACGAGAGTTGGTGAGGGAGTTTACTCCCAAGCCAGGAGGAGAAATCCTTGGAGCTTACATCCTCTCTACTGGCGGACCACCTCGGACACACTGGGGGCAGGGCTAGAGTCTTTCTCCCTTCAGGCAGGATGAGCCCACGTGCTCCCTGGCTACTGCAGAAGAGAGCAATGGTTTGTTAATAAAGAGAGATGGTGACAAAGGGTCCTTTATCCCCTCAACGTAAAATTGTAAAGTTTAAGATGAACTAAAACTTGAGCTTTCAGTTGAAGTAAAGGACGACTAATTGTCTGAGCAATGAGATACTACCTTAAATAATGTTCATATAATACGAGGCGTGTTAGTGTTTTTTACACGGGAGGTATGAAAAGTATCTGTTAGTTTAATTTATTTTTTACCTCCTACTACGATACAACAGCCATTGGGCCGACCTGCTTACCCACCATTTTTGGAACGGTCCAAGATGCCCACCCGTTGCCCACCTTTTAAAGATCCGTCGGGATTCAACGCAAAAGCAGGCCAATACGTCTCAAACAACCATCGTCGCGACGTAAGCGAATGCAGCACACAAGACCGTGACAGCCAAACGGATGCATCGCACAAGACCGCCCGTTGTTGTCTGACAAGAAGCCAACAATAACAATGCAGCGTTCGGGAGGAGGGAGAGGGGGGAGAGGTAACACCATCGTGTTTGCGGAGCCGTGATATTTGAACATTTTTTGTACGTACAAATACTACGCCCACCAGTGATGTGATGATGTGTCTTGTGTGTTTTCGGATGATTGCCCGTAACTTTATGTCGGACGGAGTTACAGGGAGCAACACATATGTCTGTATAGCTGTGGACTTGGGGAATCTAACGGAGAAATAATTAAAGTATTAGTTTGTATTTTAACAGGTTAAAACACAAATGTCCTGAGAATCTGCGCGATGTTCTTATAATCCGTTAGCTCTTATAATGAGGGTTATACGGTAGTTTATTATGAACAGAGGTTTTTGTCTTCTCCTTCTTCTCCTTCTTCTTCTTCTTCTTCTTCTGCTTCTTCTTCTTCTTCTCCTCCTCTTCCTCTTCCTCCTCCTCCTCCTCCTCTTCCTCCTCTTCCTCCTCTTCCTCCTCTTCCCCTCCTCTTCCTCCTCTTCCTCCTCTTCCTCCTCTTCCTCCTCCTCCTCCTCCTCCTCCCTCCTCCTCTTCCTCCTCCTCCTCCTCCTCTTCCTCCTCCTCCTCCTCCCTCTCCTCCTCTTCCTCCTCTTCCTCCTCCTTTCCTCCTCTCTCCTCCCCTCTTCCTCCTCTTCCTCCTCTCTCCTCCTCTTCCTCCTCTTCCTCCCTCCTCTTCCTCCTCTTCCTCCTCTTCCTCCTCTTCCTCCCCTCTTCCTCCTCTTCCCTCCTCTTCCTCCTCTCCCTCCTCTTCCTCCTCTTCCTCCTCTTCCTCCTCTCTTCCTCCTCTTCCTCCTCTTCCTCCTCTTCCTCCTCCTTCCTCCCTCTTCCTCCTCTTCCTCCTCTTCCTCCTCTTCCTCCTCTTCCCTCCCCCTCTTCCTCCTCTTCCTCCTCTTCCTCCTCCCCTCCTCCTCCTCCTCCCCTCCTCCTCCTCCTCCTCCTCCTCCTCCTCCCTCCTCCTCCTCCTCCTCCTCCTCCTCCTCCTCCTCCCTCCTCCTCCTCCTCCTCCTCCTCCCCTCCTCCCCTCCTCCTCCTCCTCCTCCTCCCTCCTCCTCCTCCTCCTCCTCCTCCTCCCTCCTCCTCCTCCTCCTCCTCCTCCTCCTCCTCCCTCCCTCCTCCTCCTCCTCCCTCCTCCTCCTCCTCCTCCTCCCTCCTCCTCCTCCTCCTCCTCCCTCCTCCCTCCCTCCCTCCCCTCCTCCTCCTCCTCCTCCTCCTCCTCCTCCTCCTCCTCCTCCTCCTCCTCCTCCTCCTCCTCCTCCTCCTCCTCCTCCTCCTCCTCCTCCCTGAGACACTTTTTTTAAATATTGACTATTTTAGGTTACATACCCTTATTTCTCCATATTACCTGTAGATAAAAATTGTGTTCATGATTGACATGCATTGGTGGTCATGATTAGTCATGATCTTTTCATGTGTGCTTATCTTCAAAACTATATCTCAATCTAACTTATGATTTTCTTAGGTAACATTGCTGTTTTATGTGTAGTCGCCTTCTAAGATATTAATTTTTGCATTCAATGGCACTTCTTAACTGTACAACATTGTGATACCTACAAGTGGGCAGGCATTTCTCTTCAATGGACGCTTTAAAATGTATTTGTGATACCCCAAGATGTCTATTTCAACTTAAAATTACCACATGGCTTCCCCTGAAGCTCTCATTGCATAAGTTGTAATGTTATTCCCACAAAGCTTTCGGTCCATTTCAATCATTTTCTAGTAGGAGTGTATTTTGATCTCATTTTGGGTATAGTTCACTTGGGACACAAGATTGGAGTTCAGATAATTACAAGTTCCTTGATACTTACCTAGTGTGTTTTCAAGAATTTCAGGCAGTAATAGTCCTGAAGTAAAGAATTTAATCAGAAAGTGTATACTGCAAACTGCGCGGGCACAAGTTTCCTGATACTTACCCAATGCGTTTTTTCCAATAATTTCAAGCATTAATAGTACTGAAGTAAATTATTTAGCCGGAAAGCACATACTACAAAAGTCATGTTGGTGCATGCTGCACTCCCTTTGAAGTAAATTATGTAATGAGAAGGCACACACCACAAAGTCGTGACTGCATACACAAAAGTTTCCTGATATATACCCAACACATTTCCAAGAACTTCAAGCAGTGATAGTACTGAAGAACATTATTTAATCAAAAAGCATATAGTACAAAAGTTGCACTCATGCACACAGCGAAAGCAAGCAATGCGAGCATGGCGCAGATGCTACCTTGCTTCCATTGTTATCTTTCTTAACAAAACAAGACTTCCTTCAGTTTGTAGCCTCTCTCTGATTAGTCAAACATCTAGTAGAAGATTTAGTGATCCCCAAGCGACCCAATTTTTATTCTTATATTCTCTTTCTGGCCTTTCTCTTTTTGGTTCAATAATCGAAGTCAATTCCGGTGTGATTTTACAGATAAGCAACTTATCTAGTTCACAGCAGCCACTGAAAAATTTTGACCAGAAGGTGTAGTTTGGACGGCACAATGTAACTACTTCGCCACACTGATTACTGTATAGTGGTGACACAGTGGCTTGTGGACCCAGTGTCCAGCAATAATATTGCACAAGTCACTGTGGTGCACAAG
This sequence comes from Cyclotella cryptica, assembly GCA_013187285.1. Taxonomy (NCBI): domain Eukaryota; phylum Bacillariophyta; class Thalassiosirophyceae; order Thalassiosirales; family Thalassiosiraceae; genus Cyclotella; species Cyclotella cryptica. The sequence goes on from JABMIG010000032.1 coordinate 150,678, forward strand.
GAGGTATGGGTATGTTTATGTACTTTTTGTACATGCTAGACTAGTGGTAGTATTCACAATATACAAAGGTTAATTGAAATGAGTTCATACATGTTGTTAACGACAGGTATGTTTATGTCATCATCAGCTGGCAATCCATCATGAAATATCAGGTGAAGAATAAAGAATTATATCCCAATGGATGACAGAGGCAGTCCAATTCTGGCTTCTTCCATTCGCAATCATACAGGCTCAACAATGGCATCCAAGGGAGCAGTTCGACCTACCTGGTTGGTCAATTTGTATGTTCACGCATTTATTCTACAGAGGGCAGTTGACATTTTTAACTCCATGTATTCAGAGAGATTTTGCAACATCCATGGCAACATAATCTAAAGTCATTTTCTTCACAAATAAACAACACTTGATTCAATATTTAATTTAGCTGTTTCAGTCGAGTCATCCATAATTGAGAAACATCACTAATCCATATAGGACAAAGATTTTGATGACATTAAGCTAACTTGTTCCCTGTTCTTAAGGAGAGTATTGGCTTCCTGTGAAATCTCAAAGAGTGCTATATGATAATTTCTGGCCCATTTTCCCACATTTGTCAATACTGCGTCATCAGCACAGTTTGGATGCGCTATTGGTAGCTGAGCCCGAGGATTAAAACTAATTAATCCTTTCAGGGAGTGTCAAATCTTAGGCTCATTTATTTGCAAATTTGAACATAACTCATTAGGGGGCAGCAACACCAAGCAGCATCTTCAGATAATACCCACATTGAGATCGCAAGCGTGAACACTCCCTTACATCATCTGCTCCAATAAAGTCTTCCCCCATCGGAACTAGACATTTGGGATTGTCTCTAAAGCGATCAGCAATGTGCTTCCCTACAACATGAAACCATTCCTCGTCAGAATGAGCTCCAATACCACGAGCGACCCCACCATTCTGAGGACATCCCCTGCATATCTCTCTCGAGCACAATGTCATGTGCTCATATGTAAAATCACGAAAGTATTCAATTTGTTCTGGGTGTAAAAACAACCTCACAACCGTGGAATGAATTGCTAGATCTCCCGTCCTATTGGTATAAATGATTTTGGATTTGTCAATGACATCTAGAAGCAAGGATGCTGGCGGGGATAGAAAGAACAGTATATCCGCGATGAACCAATTGTTGTAAAACGCAATCTCTCTATTTTGTTTGTAGGATGCAATCAAATTTGGGCTGGCGACATGAGGATGTTGTTTGAGAAATGCATTCACCATTTCGTATGGTACATTTGAATCCTCTACTACAGGCATTCGAAAGCCATACCGCTTGTTGTTGTCCCTCATATAGTCAAACAAGTTGTATTTGATTTGGGAATGCAAATAGGAATCATCATCCATGCGCATTACATGTGTGTATCCCTCATTCGCAAGGTATTCCCAAATCAAGATAGCGAACCAACGCATCATATGTCTATAGCCTATGCTGAATGAGGATCGTTTCCACTTGGCTCGATCTTGTGGCTTTAGTCCGTAGGGAAGCTCCCACCACTTTCCATCGAGTTGACGAAATTGGAGTTGAGGTCGGTTTTTCGAGAGAATTGACTTGACTTCAGCTGTAGGTGTGTCGCTTGCATCATGAAAGATGAGGATATGACACGCCGGGAAATGATGAACGTAATTTGTGTACAGCAGGTCCAAGCTTTTGTTCAGCTTGGAAAGTCCAGTAATTGCGTTTTGATGGGCATCGTATTGAGCGCCGTAAGTCGAATGATCTTTGAATTGGGCGAGGTAGACAATGACGTCCGTGGTGTGTTTGTAGCTCTGGGTCTTGTGACGGGTGGCTATGCTGATCTTGTTTCCGGTCGATGATGCATTATTGCTTTTTGTTTCGGCATGTACATGTAAGTAGTTGAACAGAATAATTTGGAGGACGCTGATTAAGCCTATCAGCAGCATGAGGAGACGCAGCGATGAGCTCATGCTTGATCTCATAGGATCTCATCCTTGATCTCTAAACGATGATTCGTGCGGTGCAAGCACGACGCAATCGCGGTATGAATCGGTGGCACCATCGCCGCCAAGCTGTCGCCAAGCGTGAGACCCTCATGAGACCTCACGTCGTCACCTTAAATGGTGTGCAGATGTAACACAATACGATACGGGAGCCACACGGCTGTCATTTGGGATGCGACTGTGTGGGAATAGGTAATTAAAATGTAAACATTATATTATCTAGTAGTTTGGTCACTAATGAAAACATGACAGAACAAAGAATTCTTAGCACTGAAAATTCAAAATTCGTCCTCTGAGACAACGAATATTTATTATGAGGACTGATTGGCTATGAGCGTGTAAGTATTGTAGTATTGCAGAATGATGGCACTGTAATTTTGAACGAATAAACAGGCTGCACGCAACCTATTAGTGAACCATTGCGTGTGTCATTATTCTCTTTTAACTTTAGTACAAACAAATAAACCAAAGAGGCAACAATGGAAATGAAACAGGAATTCATTTCTCATATCCAAGCCAATGCTCTTTTCATTACCTTCGTTGCATCGCTCTTGACACAAGTTCCATGAGCAACAATCATTCTTTCAGCGTTCCAAGCAAACATTGAATCTCTGCATCTCTTGAGCTCGTCTTTCCCAAATGGCCAAAAGGAGAACCTCCATTCTCTTGGTGTGCTTCCATCTTCCCCTGTTACGCCATTAAGCTTCATTAGCATGCCCTTCCAGCCCGTTACTGATTCTTCCGGAAACCTTTGGATAAAATCACATATGATGGCAGTTTTGGAGGCCCTGTGATAGAATTCTACTTCATCCATCAGGTAGGAGCCCGATACAATAACTGAATCGATTTCGTCCGAAAAAGGAGGTTTTGGTTCATCCTTTCCAAACCGGGCGTTGAATTTGACACCGTCCGCTACTCCACCTCCACGTTTCTCCAGTCCAGGAGATGCGTATACCGTTGCATTCGGGAACCTCTCTGCCCACATTTTCAAGAATATGTGATGTATTTTGTTTGGTGACACAATGAACTTGACAGGACCTGCCTTTTCCTCTACTTCGCGTGCTAGTTCATCTGACAAAGACACGGGAGACCAGATCCATGCGCATCCATTATTGGTATCACCTTCGTGCGATTGCTGCAGATGAACTACTACCATTCGGGTGGGATATGGACAGCCGTAGAAGTCTACGCACGGTCCTTCCACTGTCCATACGTTCTCGGCGAACTCATTCATTACTATAATATCTTTCTCAGGATATTATGTCGATTGTGTGATTCGATTCGAAAATCAAGAAGTGAACTGTGTATTACTGAGTTAATGTCCTTGTATCCAACAAAGGCAGGTGTGAAGACACATGACACGAGGAAAAGTTCTCATGGCCGCGATCAGGGGCCACGATCCTCCTCTACGGTACAATATGTATGTATTGTGGTATTGTGCAGGATCATATCTTACCTTTTTGATTTAAAGTAGAAGATCCTTTTTCTTCAAATCCCAATACAAAATAATCCTGTTCGATCATCGATCACATAGTACCATCTTCTTGCTCATGTCAAGAAAGCGACGACACACAATCTAAGAAAAAAATCATTGATAAGTAACATTACAGGTAGATTAGAAACTTTTAATGACACTTAAAAAGATACCTATCGTACCTACAGAGCACGAAGCGCGACGGCTCGCCCTTGTCACAGTTCACCAAGTGTCAACTCCCAGTCAACTCCTCCCTTGGCGCTGTCTTGATGGGTGAGGCACGAGCGAGCAAGAGAACTCTGTTTTTCACATGCACGATCTTGGAGCATCGTTCCATCATAATCACAGCCAGAGACAACAACCGAAGAGCGGTAAAGCATAGGATTGAAAACGTGGTAATTTGTCACAAGTTTCAACCCACTACTTCAAAGCATAACATACATTCTGAACAAGATTATCTCACCATCGCCGAACCCCGAATCTCCCACAGCACAAAAGAACACACATCATCAACAGCGGAACACAGAACATCATCGCCAAAACATCAACACCTAACAAATCATGACATCAGGATTCTCCACCGCCGCCACCTGGCTCCAGCACATCTCGGGCCAAAACCCCACTCAAGTCATCCCCTCCAAAAAAGAAATCGCCAACGATCCCGTCCTACGCGACCTTCGCGCCATGAAGGACACGGAGATCAAGGCCGGGGTGTTCGACCAGCCTCCGCCTCGGAAGGAGGTGAGGGGGGATAAGCTTCACGTGCAACAGCAGCCTAAGCCAAAGTTCGTGGCGCATAAGGATCCTACCAAGGGGAGGAAGGGGAAGGAAAAGGCCACTAGTAATAGGCTTGGCGGCGAGCACATGGCGTAGATCTTGCAGGGCACGCGTGTTGCTTGGATGATATGACGTATGACTGATAGCACGAGAGGAGGTAGGGTTAGAAGTAAGGCCACAACAAAACTTAGGTTTCTTGTGAACTTAATTACTTTGGTAGGGTCACACCGTGGCCGGCTTTCTTTCTCTCGGAATGAAGCTTAAAGCGAAGGACAGCAATGAAAAGTGTACACTTTTGTTTATTCCTGTTTCTAGTCTGCTCCTCATCTGAATAGTAACTTATTAAGATTTGGATTATATTTACGTTCTGTTACTGTGATAGCTGTGTAAGTCCCTAAATTGAACATTGAAATGTAGGCGCAGCAAGATTGTAGTCCATCGCACGGCTTTTTTAGTCAAACAAAGCGGCATGTGTGTATCTTATGAGTCAATGCTCGCATTAGACAGTCACTAGATCTTGTTCGTCATATCGTCACTCTGACAAATCTACTCGCAAATCAGATAATGCCTGGACATATTCATAATCTAGTCCAATCCCATCTGCAGCTTTGTCCGCCTGTTCAAGTGAATGTTTGTGCGTGTTAGAACACTGATTCTTCATTTGAACTATTGAAATAAAATTTCAGCACTCACCTGAGACACGTATGGAATATAAGGCTTGGCTTGGATTTGAATTCCATGTTTATGCGGTTTTAGTTCATCAGGAACTACAGATAATATGTCTCGTATTGATCTTTCAATAATGTCTATATTGGTGTAGAATTCACAATGAATCAAAAGTGTTAGTGCCGTCATAAGAAAAGCCCAGCCATGTAACCGTGGGAACACATAATATTTCATTACACTTACCAATCACGAAACGACATTCAAAAGGTTCTAGCATTCCCACACTACTATACAGTTCCGCCAATGCCTCTTGAGCATCAGCTTTGGCGCCACAATGTCTCCATGCGCAGCTTCCCCAATCAAAGCCTATTATTGTTGGTAAATCTTCTTCTTGGTAGTTGATGGACCTGAATGAAAAGGAGGATGGGTTGTCTATAGAAGAGGATTTTAATATATCCAAAGAGTATTCTAGTGCATATCTAATGCTACTGCCTCTGTCGTTCGTGGCAGACGGTGTCAGCATGTCTTTCATCTCGTCCCATCTATAGTCATCTGCCATGATCTTGAGCTTTTCCAACTCATCGAGGGATTGATACAAGTTCAGAACAGCTTGTTGCAATTGTTCCTTGTCTTGCCTGTTGCTTCTTGTACCTTTAGAGGTTGCTGCGTCAATTGAACTGTCCAGAGTAAAGGCGGATGCAGATGGTTTGTCACTTTTTTTGCTCGCCCATCTCGTTACCCGCTCTCTCCGATGCTGCAACATAATTTCGTTATAACTCGGTTTCCATTGCAATGTAGTCGCACCGAATCCATACCATTCCTCAAATTCGTTACGATCCCGATCAGCATCACGATAGGTGTCTTCGTTTTTCGGCAAAATTCTATTGTTGATTCCCCATCCCATACCCCTGGTAGCAGCACCTACATAATTGAACTGTTGAGAGGAGGAGGATGTCGGCCGTCGTATTGTGGACGGATTTGGACGAGTGTGCGTGACATCGTAATCTTCGTAGGTGGACACGAGCAACGCCGCGAGGAGACATACGATGACGTGAAGTGAAATCGGGAGGAAGTCTCTCCAAGATAATAGATTGGATTGAGGATACGGCGTGTTTGTTGGTTGGTGGTACTTTGCCAGAAGCGGATTTCCTGTTCTCTCGTGGAGCAACTGATGATTTGAATGCTTCGCGGCGAGCAGGATCTTTACATACGACACATCGTTTGGCCTCGTTAACACTTCTTTCGTACGTGATGGAGAAAAGGCAGCGATGCTTACTGCGAAGAGAAGCACGATTGCGCAAGAAGATGAATACCGACACGTCATCATGGCGGCTGCAAGAATTCAATGAAACTTGACTTAAATTGTGATGATAGCTGCCTGAATACGGTCTGATTGTTCAGAGCAACCCAGTGCAACGGTAGTCATAAATGACGAGTGAAGTCGAAAGGCAACAACAATCAACGCGGCAATCACTCGACAGTGGGAGAGGAGGGGTGACAACTGCTTGACCGAAATGTCGGTATGTACGGTATTGTACCATACCTATCTACTCAATTTGATTTTCTTGGTGGTCTGCAAGACACGCAACTCGCTGAAAAAAATCGTTTTAGCGAAAACAATCTTGGCGAGAGTCGTCACTTCAGTGACGACGAGCGTATTCGGTCGCCAGTTGTCGCCAGAGTCGCCCGCTACTTCTGAACGGACGACAAACGGTCGTGACATGGTCGCCACGGACGACTTTTGCTGTCGTAACATGGTCGCATCGACGACTTTTGTTGTCGTAACATGGTCGCACCGACGACTTTTGGTGACGTAACATGGTCGTACAGGACGACTTTTATTGTCGTAATATCGCCGCACCGACGACTTTTGCTGTCGTAACATCGCCGTATCGACGACTTTTGTTGTCGTAACATGGTCGTAACTACTTATGCCTTTGGTGGTAGTAGGACACTGGAGGTAGTAACATGTCGTAACTGACGACTCTGTGTGCCATGCTACCGGCGCAAATATTGCGAAATTTCGCATTTACGTAAGATATATTTTTTTAGTAGTTGTCTGCCTCATCGCTTGCCATCAAAGCTGCCATTCCGCTAGTTCACGCCGTAACATGATTCCAAATGCGGCGTCCTCAAGACTTCTTCCAGCGCTGCATCATTGTTAGAAGACAATGACGATCTCTTCATCAATGTTAGTTATGGTACCAACGATACTTTTCAACTCGCAATCACCTCCAACACAATATAACCATCCGCATAGGGCTGCTTCTGGCAGGTCAAACACCACCCGCCCAAGCCGAACGACGCATCCTCTCCCCGCCCGACGACCAACTCCTTTCTCGCTGGCTACACCAGCGGCAAATCCTCCGTCAGTGGCAAAGTGGGCTATCACAGCGCTCCAACATTGCTGGTTATGTCTCACTGAGACACACGGAGGTGGTGTCGCTACGGATGCCCCTCGATCCGTTGGAAAATTCGCCATGCGACCGGATCAATTTTGAGACAGGCATGGGGAGTATTGGAATTTTGTGGGTGTTCCCGGGGGGAAGTATTCGATGTATGCGAAATTGTTGGTGGAGGCCAGTGTGAAGACGGGAGATGAGTTGGATTTTGCCGTGGGGAAGGGAGTTTCCTTTTGTGGAATCGAGGGAGTTTCCATTTTTTGTGGCGAGCAATATCATCAAGTGAGTACATGTCTGCGTTGGGAATGGGTCGTATTCTGTAAATTGGTTGATTGATCCATCATCTCAATTTTGAGCAACTACCGTGTTTTCTTTCGCTTGTAAAATGCAGTGCAGTTTCATGATGGTATCGAAGGAATTGAAGACTATCCACAGTCACATAATTCGCTGGCGTCGAAATTTCCCAAGATAGTGGACTTTGGGTTTTGTCCAAATGGATTGGTTGGAATTGGCATTGGAGGCTTGTAAGGTTATGAAACTTAGTTGTAAAGTAATGAAACTTAAGAAAATAGAATTTCTATTGTTGAAATTGGTCAATAAAGATCAACCAAAATTATTGTAAGGGCATTATGTGAAATATTTTAGATGGTCGTAACTGAATCCCTGAGATTTTTTAGACCACCATCACAAAGTGCATTGCAATAATTAAATTTACTCTACAGCTGACACTTTCCAACTTACTGGTTCTACTGCAATGATCTGAATCATTCGCTCTATTCAAGTGATCTGGCACTGACATCTTGAGATTGGTCACATCTCACTTTGTCATTGTCATCCAGTAGAATCACACCACTATTCAAATTGACTTTTGAAAATAATGCTTTCTATTCAAGTCTTGGACTGCTGTTATGCCTTGACACCAAATAGTGATTATGTACAAAATAAGGCCACAATGTCAAGGTGCCCTTGAAAGCAGGAAAGATCACAAGCCAAGAAAGGGCTTTGGTCTAGATGATGACTCTTACTAGGGCAAGAGTCAATGGATGACTCTTCTGTGTCTGACAATGAAGCTATGCATGATGCCACTCTCTAGAAGGAAGTGTTTTTCTTGAGGGGACCAACCAATATAGATTGATAAATCCCTGAACTGCACAAGAGTTCTTCTAATTATGATAGCTGTGGTCATAGGGGTCACAATTATATGATGGTCTTCTCAGTTCTAATCAAGGGGCATGGTAAGGAAAAGAGTGGTGACATTGTAGATCACAGTATCACAATAACAAACAAGTAACTGATGGAACCTGAATGCTCAGCTGCATAGCATGTAGTAGTTTGGCTACAGACATTTGTGTGAGAGACATGATGTGATTCATTGCAATTTTGGTAGTGAAGTTGTGCAGTGTAGATGTCTTGAGTTTTTGGTCAAAGTTCAATGGTATGTGACCTGCTATTGTCAACTTTTTCTTTAAATGCTTCGTTATCAATTTATTGACATCTTCTTTACCAAACTTTCTTCCAGTTTTGTTATGTAGGTCAATAATGATATCGGCAATCATGGAGTCGCCAACTATCCTAGGTTTCCCATGTCTGCTCCAATCTGTGCCTGGGATTGATCTTCTGTTTTTCTTGTCTATCAGGATTCGACAGATAGTATCCTTTCCACAAGGTCCGTGGTTTGTAGTTATCATGTGATTTATAGTTGGCCATTGCAGTTTGTTGTTTTTTATAAAAGCCCGATCACTTCCACTTTAGTGTATTGAATTCTATTCAATGGGGATGGGAGAATTGGAGCAGCTGGGTCTGCTTTGCTACGTTTGACTTCTCTTGGTGTTACAGTGGCAATAGTTGGTTTTACATTGCTGGTGTAAGATTCTAAAAGTTGAAAGTCGATTTTCTTACGGTTATTGTCTGCATCAACCACATCATTCTTCATTTCATGCTCCCATTTGTCACAGATGACTTGGTCCGATCCAATAGGAGCAACACTGTTACCAGCTTCATTCAACACGTTTGATACCTTTGCAATGTCAGGAATGATATAACTCTTGACCTTCTTTGTTGCCTCAATTCTCATTCTTACAGTTGAGTCTTCTGATTCAAAAACTGGAACGTATGATTCAAATTCAAGTTCATGAACAACATTGTCCAATCGATTTGACGGTACCAGCAACTTAAGCATCTGAGTTGGATGTTCCATACATGTTGTTGGAATGATTAATTGCAATGGACTATGAGCGCAAGGATATGCATATTATGGTTATGCCATATTTTGGTTTTTATAATCACCTTATGAAGTGATGGGGATTGGTGGACAAAAATAATAATAACCTGAAAATTACCTTCAGACTGCATTTATGTACATAATATAATATGTTGTACGCGCCGCAATAAAGTATACTTATACTAATAATATAATATGCCTCGAAAAATCACGCACAATACTTTTACATTATAGGTAGATATAATCGTGCTGCTGTGAGATTCATCATGTCGCGCAAGTATTTTTTTCGCAATATTTGCGTTTCGCAATATTTGCGCCCGGTAGCATGCATGTTCTTATTTCCAAAGAAAAAAAATTCAGCTGGTAACAGACAGCTGTCATACTTCTTTCTTCATGTTTCTTACTTGTCCTCCTAATGGAACCAGTTTGCAGTGTATCAGTTGAGGGACTTCCGTGAATTAGAGAGTGATTCAAAGACTTTCAAATGTTGTGCACTTGTTTGTTTGTGACATCCATTTTCCTTGTGCGATTTTATTGTTCAATCCAGTCTTTCCTCATGTCATCGATCATAATTTGTTGTTTTCATGAGCCTTTGAAACAAAGAGGCAGAAAACACATCATGTCAGTTACCTCTTAGGTGTTTTGCCATTTGTTTCAAGAAAGAAGATTAATCGAAAGAACTACTCATAAATTGCAATTTTAATCATCATGAAAGTTGTAATCTAATTTTAACCTGGATGCTCTTCTATTCTGTTGTAATAGATCGCTTGATACTCAGGGAACACACCAAATGATAAGACGAGCCCACTCGTGCACTAAAGTTGCCTCTGGCTTACTCATCAATAAGAGCACAAACCTGGCTGCATTCATCATTATTTTTCGATATTGTACATGGCCGGAAGGAATGAGAATGTCGAGGATCAAGCCAAAAATAAAACAAACCAACGAGACATATTTAAAGGCTCGTGTAAAGTAACAACTTCGCGATGAAAGAAATGATAGTAGACCCAGAGAATGTTGTATACATAAAAGACTTTTAATTTATTACAGTTGCCAAACAATCTAGTTGAAAAAGCCTAATACTAATACTCTGTTGGGCAACAACAAAGCGCCAGATAGCAATGCGACCCCACCAAGCTCGAGAGATATCAAATCTAACGTCACTTATAAGTGGCAATCAGCAGTCTTAACCCAGGACAGTCTAGTACTGCAGCATGCGCTCCAGCTCGTGTACTCCGCCGACTCCCAGCTCTCCGCCAAACCACCGCACTCCTTGTCAGTGCCTCCAGATGGGCAGTCCTTGACGCACTTGGAGACACTCCAGTCGACATACCACTTGGCCGAACCGGTGGCACTGGCAGCGCTTCCTGTGGTGGACTTGGAAACACACGCGGCCTGGTTGAGGTAGGACAACTTGGACGAGCAGCACGTTGCGGCGGTACTAAAGAGCTGAGTGGCCTTGTCTCCGGGATGACCGGCGCAGTTGGTGCCAGAGGCCGCAGCACAATCTTGCTTGCACGCATTGTCGGCATAGTCAACGTAGAACTTGTTCGGTATCCTCCAGTTCCCATGGCAGTGCAGAGGTCCTTGTCGATCCACCCGAACTTGCCAGCACAGCAAGTAGCAGCGAGTCGAAGAGCTGAACGCCTACCGAAGTTGGCAAGGGACGCCGCCGCATTCCGGAGCAGTGGTAGCCACGGCACAGTCCTTTTTGCAGGTGCCGGAAGTGTAATCGGCGTAGTACTTGAGACTGCCGCTAGTCGCAGTGGTGGCAGAGGTGCTGGCGCCGGTACAAGTGGAAGCTTGCACCCATCCGAGCTTGGTCGAACAGCAGGTAGCAGCGTCAGCGAAGAGCTGCATGGAGAGATCGGGAGGGCTTCCACCGCATGGCGAGTTGGTGGCAGCTGGGCAGTCCTGCTTACAGGTGTTGGACTGGTAGTCGACGTACCACTTGTTGGTGCTGGCGCCGGTGGTGAGCGCAGCACAGTAGTCCTTGTCCATCCAGCTCGTTTCTTTGTGTGTATATTATGTTAATGGGGTGGTTCTTCTCCTCCTCCCACCACCCACCACGTCCCCTCAAAACTCCACCGCACGCAACTCCCTCCCTCCCACAGACCCTCCCCACCCTGCTCGCAAACTCCCTCCACTCCGATCGGAAATCGTCATCGTCACCCGTAGCGTCCTCTCCGGCATCGGCAAGGGCGTCACGGCCTCTTCCATCGGTGTCCTCTCCTGTGCTATGAACCATTCCGTGTCACCGCATTGACAACTAGATTGACAATCAACCCCTCCCTTTACGTCGACGCCGGGTTCATGAAACGGAGAGGTGTTTGTCCTGGACGATGGAGAAGAGACGAATATTTTGATTTGGGCAATTATGATTTGAGTACGGGGTACGGGGAAGATATATCAGAGTGTGATTGAGAGGAGAGGGTGCTGGGGAGTATTTGGGGAAGACGGTGCAGGTGGTTCGAATGTGAGTGATGCTATTCAGGAGTGGGTCCTGAGGGTGGCGGAGACTTTGCCAGGAATAGTCATGGTAGAGAAGAGTCGGACGGAGGAGAGAAGCGTCCGGGAGTATGCATCGTACAACTGTGCGGGACAGTTGGTGACATGGAGAATATGCCTTTTGTGGATGCGTTACGTCAACAACAAGAGAATGTGGGATATAAGAATATGTGTTTCCTGCACGTCTTGTTAGTTCCAACACTGGGGGATTCGATTGAGCAGAATTTGCATTCGATAGTATAAGAAAGGAGTGGACTATTCGGATGTAGAGGATATGACGAGGATTGACGAGAGTCAGGTGATTCGAGTTTGGAAGAGGTTGGCTCGATCCAGTGTTGGTACCAAGGTTTGAACAGGTTGGGTTAGAATTTGTCGGAAGGAATACCGATGAGAGTGGCTAATGGATGGAAGTCTCTCAGTTGAGTAGAGAAAGACATCCATATTGTATGGCATCACAATTTTATCCGGAGTTCACATGTCGGCCGGAGAGCGCAAATCCTCTATTTTCGGGTTTGTTGCAGGCTTGTAAGATTGGAAATAATGATGTGATCTTGAAGTAACTCATATAGATTAGCACAGACACCTCTTCATTTGGGCTAAGCTATGTAGACGATGATAGATTACTATTATCATGTTTCACCACTCACAAATTACAAGAATATCAACAAGCAACCGAAGGCTCGGATATCAAACAATAATGTATGTACAAAACCCATTCCATCAACCCATCCTCTCACCGCCATCCATACAAGCATAAAGCTGAGGCCTACCAAACGCGCAAATCATAATCTCCTACAAATTATCTCTCGACCCACCCCCATAAAACTCCGAGCAATCTCCCTCAACTTCCCAAACTCATAAAACGGACTGGTCGGGAAATCATGATGCTCTACATGATAATTCATAGCCAAAAATGTCAATATCTAATACCAACTCCCAACATACGTGGAGAAAGAGGAGATACACTCCCCTCCCGCCCCCCTCCATCAAACCATGATTGTTAACAAACATGGCACACACGGATGATGCAGTATCGACCACAAAGTCTCCGATAATAATAGAAACAATAACGTTTTCTATCCCTCCCTTCTCCACAAGAACCAACTTCCCACAACAGCACATCGACAGTACTATGCACACTCTTTCTTATGAAATTGAGCGGGCTTATGGGGAAGAAGTAATTCCGTCCAATCACGGCCACGAACCACGAAGACATCATTGATTGCCAGGGGGAGTCGTTCCCATAAAACCCCCGTGGCAAATATGATCGAGTTACGAATATACGCGCCTTTTTCCAACGACGAAATCCCCATCGACCGATGGATCCTTCCTTCGGTGGATTGTTGTCCTTTTATTTGTTGATGGCATGATTGATGCCATTCGCCACCGGAGAATTGGAGGATGATGCCGATGAAAATGCCTCGTCGTTGTTGTTGTTGTTGTTGTGGGCGGCGACATCGTTGATGTTGTCGTGATTGTCGGTGAGGAACTCTACGAGATAGAAAAGTGTGACTCGGTAGATTCGGTTGTCGAAATTGTCGCTCCGTGCTATCGTTTCAACATGGTCTTTTCAGGCCAACTTTATGTTCGATCCAGTACTAACCATTAGGAATTCTTAGGGCGTGTATGTTTGTTTATGTGTAGCTTGGATTGATTGTTGATATGGTACGATGCACGCAATTGATGGATTGATGTAATTATTTGGCATGGTTTTGTCAGTTGGTGGTGGAGGTGGGTTGAGAAAAAAAAATCGAGATTTATGTCGTGCTACCCTCAAATTCGCCATGTAACACAGTCCATAGGTCGTAACTTGTCGTAACTTACTACTGCAGGAGGTAGTGCGTGGTGCGTCACGGGGCGACTTTGGCTGTCGCAACATCACAGCGTCCACGGGCGACTTTTGTTGTCGTAACATCGTCGTACCGGACGACTTTTGGTGGCGTAACATGGTGCGTACCGGACGACTTTTGTTGTCGTAACATCATCGTACCGGACGACTTTTGTTGTCGTAACATCGTCGTACCGGACGACTTTTGTTGTCGTAACATGGTTGTAACTACGACATTTTGACGACTCAGCGGTCGTGTTTCGGTCGCAAGTCGTCACTTTCGTTCTCAGTCGTCACAGCGTCGTAAGATTCAGTCGGCGCCAAGTCGCTAAAAGTAGATCACTTCGCCGAATAATTATCGCAAAAATATCTTTTTTTTCTTCGAGTTGCCTGTCTTGCTGTCAAAAAAATTTCACTAACTACCTCTCTCTAGAGTTGTGACCAAATTTACCGTAAAAACTCTAGAGGTAGTAAATGTTAAAAGATTACCAGCAGCCGCTGCAAGATTTTTTGTAGCAAGCTAGACAGAATGCGATTTGTAGAGACAGAGGAAGACTTACTTTTAAAATAAAGTGGCTTGTTGTTGTATGCCACAGTTGCTTGTCTACTCTTAATTAACGCTAATCAGACGACTAGGCCAGATCTGGACAAGACATAACGACTAGGCCAGATCTGGCCTAGTCGTAACTTTTTTGCAGAAACTCATAGAAGACTATGTCGTACAGCCAAGCGGACATCACCGTTGGATTCCTCGTGAAACATTACCCCTAGAGACATATAACCACCCCATATGTTTGCCATACACCCCAAGCACCGATCATGGCCAAAAATTACTATAGCGCATCGTGTTATGTTTCTGTCCCATGCAGACGGGAGGAAAATTCTAACGGATTGGTGGTTCTTGAAAACCGGGAGCGTGTGGATACACAACTTCAACATGACAAATTAACGGAAATCCCCATCCTTATCATTCTCTTATCAGTTCTGACTAGTCCAATGACATGCACCCTCAAATATACTAGGCCAGATGTGCTCATGTCATGTTCTTAAAAAAATCGTGTTCTGATTGGTGTTAATATGTAGAGCAGTTGCAAATGGTAGCGGCCTCAGCGCTCTTTAGTGCACTGCACTTTTCATAGCGCCCATTTTTAAAGTAAGATATAATACTGTATTATTTTATATAAAAGTAGTTTACGAAGGGTCCCTTTTAGTTTGCAAAATCCTTCTTGTTAGGCACTCTTTTGTGACACGGCAACGTTCCCTTCAAGTTTACAGAACCATTGTTGTATGATTAAAATGATTTGTGACACTTTAATGTTCCCTTCAAGTTTACAGAAACATCCTTGAAGAAATGTTATACATTATAGTGCTATTCTTTAAGCTATTCACAAAGGTATAATTTTAAAGGTAGACAGAGATTAAACATCATGACTACCCATGTATGTCGAGCCGAAAAATGAATTATTTACAGGTAAGTTTGCATCGAATCAATGGTAAGTAACTGTTTTGGCAAAAAGTGAAAAAACTGTCTCACTGAAGAAGAAGGAGGAGAAGGAGAAGTTGAAGAAGAAGAAGAAGAAGAAGAAGAAGAAGAAGGAAAAAAGGGGCTCAGTTTCCAACACAACTAAGATTTTGAAAAAATCTTGATACATTTAGCTCTTTCCCCGAAGATAGTGAAATTAACATGTAGCCTTTTTTCCGACCTCCTTATTTACCTGAAATAGGGGATACATCTGCTTCGCGTCAAAAGTGGGTTTGCCGAAAGCATGTGGGTGGCATGGCATGGAGGTGGTGTGTGGGTGATGTGGGCGTGATGTGTGGTGAGCTTAAGCGGAAAATGACATAACTCGTGATCCAGAAAGAATTACAAGGAGCTATGGATACGGGCATGTTGAGGCTGATGAGGGCTATTGATTGGTAATGTGTTAGATTCTAAAGATTGCGTTTAGGGCCTAAAAACGACAAATATCATGTGAGTTGGATGGGGTGGTTCTTATAATAGGGGTAGTCAGAGTTTTACCTGAGGCCGTGACCGAGGGCGCGTAGTTTTGTCTTTTTGGCTATGTTAGAAGTTCCATTTACTTAAGCCCCCGCTCGACAACCTCGTCGCGTCTAAGGGAAAACTTTGACGACCCTCGCGTCCTTCCCGAGATGAAGTTGCCATGTTTTCTGTACCTTTTGTGGAAAACATCACTTTCTGCATCGTTCTGCCACCACCACTCATCCATAGATACATCAACCGCACTACTACACCTCTCGACCGCAACACAGGAGGTGTATGTACCAGCACATTAACACGAGAGATCCCACTGACAGCGCATACTTCACAATGCAAGATTGCCCTGACATCATCATGTAAGCATAAAATCAGTATCCTACTAAGTTCGTATTTTATATTATGTAGTTGTGTTTAACATAATAAAGTAGTTTTTTGGAAGCGAAACCAAGATGATATGAAACTCAGAGGTTTTGTCTCAGTCTCGACGATTTTGCCCCAAGCCCTAGACGGCGAATTGTTTGCAAGTTGAAGATGCTACTCCAACCTTCGAATTTTAGGGATAAAGCCAGATGACGTCGGTAAAATGACCCGAGACCAGCTGTGCGAATTGGATTTATTATGCTTCATTATTTTTATTCCTACATAGGTATATTGGTATGGTACGAGTAGGAGTTCATCTTCATCGCCTCAGCATCGGCCTAAAAAAAACTCTGAGGACCACTGATGTGATAGTTCTTATAAACTGATTTTTACGGGAGGGTACCTGGCTCCTGTGGTGAGGTCATTCCAGCGGTTGGGCCAAGTACCAGGGTACCATCACAACCGAAAAACCCGGGTCACGGGTTACACCCGGGTATTTGTTAATTCAGGCAAATTTATCCCGTCTTACTATGGGGGAATTAAGTACAGAAAAATTTTGACCAATGTTTTGGGTACTTAGGTACTCAATTTTTTTGTCGGCGGTCAAGAATTCTGGTCAGGGTACCTAACTACTTTGAAAACATCATTCGGCAGGTGAATTGGGTACCTGGGTCTTAGTTAGGGTATTTTGTTAGCATGTCACCCCTCCTAGTGGGAGGATCACAATAAGATCACAAAAATATAGGCGATAGATAAGATAGGTATCGTACCATAGGCAACCAACAGGCTACAACTTTGATACAACATGGAACCCCTGAGGAACCCCTGAAGTGTCAACAGACAACCTAGCAATTTGGGCGATTCATTCTACAGATTCCTTGCTACGAAACAGTGATTTTGGCAAAATTCCGGTTCCAACTGGCCTACCTCAAATTCAGTGGGCTACAGGAAACACTGGGGAAAACTTTGAAATACTACATGTCAGATATCTTTGGCCACTGGTGTGACCTCAATATCCACGCCCTGAGACCTGGCCAAGATTGCAAAATCTCTTGAAACTATGTTGAGAGCTTAAGTCCACCTCCACACATTCTTAGGTTGTCAAGATCACCTCTTTAAATTAGCTGCTGTTATGAGTCTACAATGAAGTAATAGTTCAAAGGCCAACACATAGAAATCGGTATATTTTCTATTCCAAGATAATGTCAGATAGCAAAAATGTTGAAAATTGTGGGACTGACATAGGCCAATTATCTACCTTAAATGGTAAACCCAAAGAGGTTCCACCTGGAACCTCCAATGGTCCTCTTCCCTTTGTGTAACACAAAGGAAGTACAATAGTCATAACATATTGTTTCTGAGAAACAATATTCAAAAGACAATTTCGTTCTTGGGAAACATCCATATACATTATAGGTGTTTCTTAGCCAAAATATCCAAGAGAGTATTTCTTTCTCAGAAACCTTCTCATGGGACAGTTCCTGTTGGCAGTTAAGAGAAAAGGAGCAGTCATGGAACTGTCCTAAAACACCTCAATCTCTAACAGGATCACCTGTGCTTAGTGATGCATGGATTACCTAGTGTACCATGCAATACCTATTTCAGTAGTGTAACTCTCATAATAAAAATCTTTCAACAACATGTATCTACCCGTTTACTACATAATGATAAATTACATCAAAACGGCTTACGTCAGGGACAACACATCAGGATGCGATATGATCGCACACCCACACGCGATATTTATTTTGTGATCATTTTAAGTGAACCACAGACAGACAATAGTAATTGGTATGTATAGCTATGCGCTACCTGTAGATCCAACAAAAAAGAAAAGAAATGATTGAAAGTATCATCATCCTGATTGGCATTGCCTTAAATGCCTTGGATCGGATTGCAATTATTTGAAATTGATCGCAATAGATCAAATTTGATTGCAATCAAAGCATGTTTGATTAAGCAGTGCAACATATAGACTATTTTTTTGTGGCCTGATCAAACAAGAATAAAGATGACAATGACAAAAAGTAAAGGCACACGTGGAGATGTTCAGTTAGATTTGAAATCGTTCAGTGAGGTTGGCATCAAAAGTATTATTTTGAAAGACAATCAAGATTTTTTTCAAAATCTTAAATTTATCAAGATTTTTCAAAATCTTAGTTGAATTGGAAACTGAGACCTTTCCTCCTTCTCCTTTTTGCCAAAACAGGTACTTCCACAATAATATGAAGCAGACTTACCTGTAAATAATTCTTTTTTTGGTTGAGGTACATGGGTAGTCATCATATTTTGATCTCTGTTTACCTGTAAAATAATATCTTATTTCAAAAAAGGGCACGATCGCTTGCATGGTGTGCGAGGCGCACACGCCCATTTGCAACTAAAGTGTAGACAATCCACTTTATTTTTAAACTATGACTTCCTCTGTTTGCACAAATTGCATTCTGTCTAGCACGCTACAAAAAAACCTTGCAGCGGCTGCTAGTAATGGGAAACTGAGACCTCTCCTCCTTCTCCTTCTTCTCCTCCTTCAGTGAGACAGTTTTTTTACTTTTTGCCAAAACAGGTACTTCCACAATAATACGAAGCAGACTTACCTGCAATTTTTTTTGTTGGAGTACATGGGTAGTTTTACCTGTAAAATAGTGGCTTATTTCGAAAATGGACACGATCGTGTGCAAGGTATGCGCAAAGCGCATGTGGTGCACGCACCCATTTGCAACTAAAGCGTAGACAAGCCACTTTATATTTAAATTATTACTTCCTCTGTTTGCACGAATTGCATTCTGTCTAGCACTGTATTTTTCACCTAATAAAGCGACCCCGGACGTTCTACTGTATTGTTCACCTAATAAAACAACACCGGATGTTCTAAACCCTTTATGGTTAGACTCACCTTTCCACATGGTTGTCGAGAAACTTACGTCATCAGAGAAAGTCACCACTCATCTTGAGCACATGGTGGAGGGGTGGACAGTATGGCTGAAACTAGATTTGACATTTGGACATTTATTTTGGACGACCCGAATATACCCAGAGATTTGAAGATTTGGACTCGTTCAAATCAAATGTCAAATCTTTTTTCTTGTTTTTTTATTTGACAATCATCGATTTGTAAGAACAAACTCAACATTTTTGGGGGTGATTTGGCCAATAATTTTTTATTATAGCAAAAAAGATTTGACAGTTGCAAATCAGCCAACAAACTCACAGCTTTATAGGTGAAATTTCCCATGCTGAAAATGCGTGATGATTTTTTTCCTAATTTATTTCTCCTTTCGGCCATCCAATCAAAGCGTATTTTTTGTAGAGTTGTGTCTCGTCCAGGATTAAAAACCGGGATGGTGGGATATCCCGGCTGGGATTGCCATCCCGTCCCGCCACCCTTGATCCCCGGATTCCCGGGATTAAGAGCTTAGTTGGAAATGTCGCCGACATGTCGGCACCATGTCGTCCCGACACTACTATGTCGGTCATTTTTGTCCTTACTCCCAAATGTCGCCGACATCATGACTGAACTCAGGGCTGGGTCACGTGTCGGCTCACAGATGCATACTTAAGTCCTACGCAACTATCAAGGCCTGTACTACTACTGATGTCGTTTAGAATCATTCACAATGTTAATGTATACGTGTTTGAAACTAATCTTTTTTCTGTGTAGTGCTCTCAAAATTCTGTTGTAGCCACGCCACCCAACTACAATACAAATGCCATAAACCACCATACTGTTGACCACCGTAACATAAACTTCCCCGACACCCGACACTCCCGCAAACGCAAACTCCTCTCTGTCGGCGACATCCACTGCGTATCAAGTCCTACCGTAGATATTTCAAGTTGTCATCCTCACCAATCGGACCCCTCCATGTTCATTTCATGTCTGACAACGCAGCGACGCCTGAGCTGCCTGCTGCTGGTAATTGGATTGTTGCGTGTTTGTATTGCTCCTTCTTTTTTGATTGTTGCGTGTTTGTATTGCTCGCGCTTTTTTGATTGTTGCGTGTTTGTATTGCTCGTGCTCTTTTGATTGTTGCGTGTTTGTATTGCTCGCGCTTTTTTGATTGTTGTGTGTTTGTATTGCTTGCGCTTTTTTGATTGTTGCGTTTTTGTATTGCTCGCGCTTTTTTGATGCTCTCGCAAACATGAATGCGTCTCTGCCTGCATGTAACCTCTTCATTTCGAGTCTTTTCCATTGTTATTTGAAGTTGTCTTTCATGCCAATTTGACCCCTCTGTCTTCATTTCACGTCTGCTGCATGCTGCCCGTAATTTGATTGTTGCATGTTTGTGTTACTTGCGCTTTCATCTTGATGCTCCCATAAACATGAATGCCTCCCTGTCTGTCTGCATGTATCCTTTCCATCATTCACGAATATTATGAACTTGCATCAGGGGGGGGGGAACATTTGTTCTCCCAACACTTCCACCCTTCGATGTCACTGAAGAAAGCACAGCTGCTGAGCATAACAGTGCAGAAAAGCCGCCCTCGTCTCCATCTGGGATGATGACTACTGCAAACAGCATGGAGATGACTCTTGGCAATGTTTGCGATGCAACACCACATTCAAGCCGAGGCACACAACTTGCGCTGCTGCTCATGTTGCAAAAAAGAAAAGGATTGGGATTAAAACTTGTCCTGCAATTGTGTCGGATGCTGATCTGAAGCGTTACTGTGATTTGTTTGAATCCATTGTGGGAAAGGCTGACAAGCAAAAACATGGAGTAGATGCTCTGATGGATGTAGCCACTCAGCGACAGGATGCAGCTGCCGTCTCATTGATTGAGACGATATTGAAACCCTCCCCTTCTGCCCTTTCTCTTGAATCCCCCAAGAAGTCTCCCCGGCATGGTCAGTCTTCTATCAATGGTTTGTTAGAGAGGATGGCTCAATCTGACATCAGGACCACCATAAACGCACGGCTAGAGATGGCCATAGCTGACTTGATGCACTGTGAGAATCTGCCTGATTGTGTTGTTGAGTCCTCACTGTCTAAGCTTGTCTTGCAGCATGCACATTTCGTTGATAGCACATTCAAGGTTCCTAGCCGCAAGAAGATTGGTGGGCAACTGTTGGACATAAACTACAAAAACTGCATGGAGATCAACAAGCAAGAGATTATGAAGGATGCTCCCATCTTTGGTCTGTCCTGGCTGAGTGATGGAGCTACAATATCAAGAATGCCTCCCATAAACACCCTTGCCATGTGTGCTAACATCCCTCCAACTTGTGTTGCCATTAATGATTGTTCTGACCACATAGCATCTGGTGGCAAGAAAGATGCTCCATCATTGCTTCGTTGATGGAGGATACTGTCTTGAAGTATGATCCCACCAAATTGTACACTGATATTTTCTTCTTTGATGGTGCAAGCAATGTGGCAAAGGCAGGTAAGGTATTGGAGGCGAAGTTTCCTAGGGCCTATGCACTTCATGGAGGGAGCATGTTGTGTCTTTGTTTTTCGACAACTTGTCACAAGAGAAAGTGGTGCAGGTAAGAATTTGTTTTTCATATTATCTCACTGGCTTGTATAATTGCAGTCACTCATCCATTCTTCGTTTCTTGAGACTCTCATTGGAAAATGTTGCAGGCTATATAATGTCTTTGGCTCAGGAGCATGCCATGGGGCTCATGCTCAATTCATTGCACAGTCTTCCATTGCAAACCAGGGCAGGAGAGTAGGATTGCTACGTGGTGCAACGACACGAATGGCATCATGGTTCTATGCAATGATGAGGGTACTTTGTCACAAGGACACATTGAAGGCAACCATTCACACCCTCAAGTTCAGGGATTTGGCAAAAAACGATAAGGTCAGGGGTGCGGTAATGGACATTGAGAATGAGGTCTTTTTTAAAGCTTTGTACATTTTGCTGCGTGCTGTATTCCCTGCCATTCGTGCTTTGCGTTTCGCTGATTCTAATGAACCTATGATGGATAAGATTTATTTCTTCTCCCAGAGAACATGAATGCATTGGATAAGTCGATTGCCTTCCTAAATGATGCAGAAGTGTTTGGGGGATTTGCACAAGGAGATGACACTTTGTCTGATGAAATTGGTGAAGTGTGGGGAGGGTAAAGTACTTTGATCCATTTTGAATGTTTAATGTCACATAACACTAACACACTCTTTTGTGATCCTTTTTCTTAGATTTCAGGCAAATATACTCAATGATAACATGAGTAATGTCACTCCCCATGAGATGGAATCATCAGATGACGAGTCCGCATCAGATCTGAACATAGATCCAGAGAGTAGTCTGTCCTTTGGAAATCGTGCTTTGAACCTTTGGAAGAGCAGGTCAGCTAAGTTGCATCATGATTATGCTATTGCAGGGTGGGCCTAATGTGTTGCACCAGAAGTCAGAGAGCATGTTGCCGAGAACATGACCCCAAGCACAGGGAAGACATGGAGAGAGTTGTCCGCCGCCTTCACATTGTTCCATGTCCCAACAAGGATGCCAAAGTCATCGGTAAGAACATTGAGGAGATAGTTGATTTGTTTTGGGATGAGTTCAAGTGTTATGCTGCAAGGTGGAGTACTCCAAATGCAGTACAAGGCAAGTCATATCTCTGGCATGAAAAATACTCATTGCCTTACACAAGTGTGTTGGGTTTTGTTGCTTGCCATACTACCTCAAAGACTCTTGGGATTGGGCCGTGTGAGTGAAACTGGGCAGCAGTCAAGAACATTAAGACAGGTAAGAGAGTGAACCTGGGGGGCGAGTCAGTGGAGAAGCGCGCAGTGTTGTATGCGTCAGCTCTTATCAATGATGCTAGGACTAGGAAGACAGGAAATGAGAACCTTGAGGCATCTGGACCAAATGCATTATTTTGTGATGATGATCTTAAGTGAGTCCCTCTTTATGTACGATTTTGTTTTTTTACTCTCTGTTCTAATAACTATGCATTGTTTGCATTAGTTTTGATTTGCAGCTTAGTAATTTTGGGTTGGATGTGGCACATTGAAGAAACCAACTATCACAAGGATATTTCGTGCGTGGCTAGAGGACTGGGAGAAGGAACTACTTCAAGTCAATGATTGTGTTGCGGAGGCTAGGTTACTAGAGAAGTACAAGGACTTGTTATTTTTTGATCCAGATACAGGAAAGACCTTCAAGGTTTGGGGAGGAAATTTAGAGTTTCACAGAGGTAGTCAAAGGACTGGTGTAGAAAAGGGTTGGGGGTTGGTTTGTATTAATGAAGAATCTGAAGAAGAAGGCTGGGTGTTAAATGAAGAGGTTATTGAATTAATTGGAGCACATGCACAGGCAGATGACATAGAGGTAATTCATTGAGGGGGGAGGGTGAATTGGATGTGACTGCGATGTAGACAGTAGGGAGGCTTTTTCCCCAAGTGGGTTTTTTTACTGCGTCCCTACATGATAATGTGTGTAACTGATAATTTTGGCTGTTCCAATGGTTATCCAGATTGACTGTAGCTATGATTATTTGTCTTGTTATTTTATTATTATTACCAATCACAATAATTTTTCGTAGGTAATGATTCTTCCTTAAAGACATGTCTGCTTGATGTCTTCCCGACATGTCAGCAAGGCAGTTTGGAAGACATAAATCGGTGACATGTCGTGCTGACATATCCGACATTACGAAGACATGTCGCCGTGTCGCCACCTGACATGTCAGCTGGAGGGTCTAGCCGACACGACACGACGCCGACATTTCCAACTAAGATTAAGAGTGATGTACTTAAAGTACAGGTCAGAAATCACTTTGACGCATTAAATGTCAGATATCTTTGGCCGCTGGTGTGGCCTCAATATACACCGCATGAGTCCCAGCCAACATTGCACAACCCTTTGGGACTATCTCAGGGGCTTAATTCCAGCTCGACAAATCCTCATAATGGAACGAAGGCAGCTGCAATTGCAATGCTGTTCAAGTCAAAAATGGGCATAATGCGTCAAAGTGGATCCCGTAGAACTCGGTACATTTTCTACGGGAGAAAAATGTCAGATATTGAGAGCCCTCAGAATGCCCAAAAATCAGTCAGCACGCACAGTTCTGACACACCAAACAGCAGCTGTGTTGTTTGCTTTTGTAGTGTACAATATAACAAAAAGCAAAGCAAACAACAGCACCACACCGTGCCCCCAATTTTTGTCCCAGCATCTGCAGGTCTCGGCCAGTTCATTATTGGCGCCCCTCACTGCTGTTGTTGTCCTCTCTATTGTTGTGCGATTTCATTGTTTTTTGTTCTAATTGATGTGTTTGTCCCTTGAATCTTGACCCTCGGATTGCTTGTTGTGTGCGTCATGAACATCGACGGCTCCGTGATTTTACACTTGCCTGCTCTTCGTTTTTTATGTCAAAACACAGGCACTCACTTGTAACTGCCCTGCTTTTGTTGTTGTGTGCTTTGGACTTGAATTTTTAATTGTTTGCTTGTTTTCTGCTGAATAACGCTCTGTTTGTTTGATTTAGTTGTGTTCTTTATTTTATTTTCTGCTACTAAATTCTGCAAGTCTGAATCGTGCCCTCCCCTCCACCCCCTGCCTGTGTTGCGAACTCCATCAATCCATCGACACAATCCATGACATCAAATTCCAACTCACCCTCTGCTTCTTCTGCTGTTGCATTATCTGGGAGCCCATCCTCACCCTCATCGCCACTTGCAGTTGGGGATGCTGTAGGTGAAGGCCGACCCATCCACTCCAGACAGCGCAAACGACGTTCTTGTAGCTCCTTGGGCATCCCTGGGTCTTTATTTGACTGCTTCTTGTATTGGAGGTAAGTCGAACATTCCTCCTTGCTGAAATTAGCGAATAAATGCGTGCTTTTGTGTCCATATTTGTCTCGCAGCATTTTGACACCTTGAATCTTCTTTGCAACTTGTGCCTTTCTGGCACTTGCATTCTTCGCCAATTTTTCATCGGCCTCCTTTCTTCTGTGATTATATGCTTCCAAAAATGAAGGATCTCGAAGGGAGTGGATGCCATTGCTGGCCATGACACCTGAGGTAAGTTTCTTTGCTTCTTTTAGGTTTTGCAGAATCGTGTCACCTTTCCTCTTCCTCTCATCTGCTGCTATTTTTGCCTGTGACGATGTAGCTCGCTGTGCAATCATCCAATCACAAACAGTTCCTGCAAAGCCTTGATGAATATTTAGGCTTATGCTTCCTTCAGACGAATTGTCGTTAGTTGCATTGGTGAGTGTGTTCGGCGCAATTGGTTCAATTGAATCATCAATGAGTTCCTTGTGTTTGAACAGCTTTCTGTTTAGCGGGTTCCATCCGCGATCTGCCATAGCTTTTAGGTTGGAATTGACACTTCCATAGGACTTGTGGAAGATTCTGTTAATTAGGGGAATGATGTCTGTTGGCCCGATGGTGCATGGTAAGCAATTGATGCTCTTATAAACCATCATCCACCCCTTTACTTTTGTCCACTCAATCTTGAATTTGCCATTTTGTTCCGGTGCATCCCCAACTTGCCACAAGACTGTGGCATAAGGAACACCAAGGCAGACTCTCCATTCGTGATCCTGATTGTTGATGTATGAAATGAATCTTGGGTCTAATCTGCTCTGGGGACCATCCATAGTCAGCATTGGGATTGGCCCTCCCTCGTATCTCTCAAACAGTTATATTTTGTCAAAGTACTCCAGGATTTTGACAAGAATAGCACCGGTAATTCCTCCACTGTCGGATGCAAAGGTAAGGGAGTCGACCTCTTTTTGCCTGTACTTACATTTTGGTCCTTCCGGATAATACTTACTTTCACCAATGTTTAATTCCAAATCAATTTCTCCTTTTTCCAAGTCCCTGGGACTTCTTCCTCTTTGTGCTGGAAGATTATGACACAACAGACTGCCTCCACAGAGCCGGAAGTAAATAGGAGAATTGTAAACCTGTGGTCTGCAGTGCTACAGATAGTTTGGGGTGTAGTGCCATGCTCAACAATGAATTTTCTGTTCCCAACATTTCCACCCTGCTTCTGATTTGTTTGACACCCGCTTTCATCAGCAAAAAGGACGTAGTCCGGATGATCAATTTTCAATTCTTGTGCCAACCCAAATCTCTCGCTCTCTTCCACTTTGTTTCCTTCTCGGTCCGTGTACACAGGATGATCTCAAGGTGAGGCTATGTTTGTATTCGTCATTTCACAATAGATATGCTCACACATTTGCTTCATATTTGAAAGCTTTGTCCAGACAGCGCGATTTGAAGCAAACTTCTCTCCCTTCTTCAAGACAATGACGCTGGAATGTCGCTTCTTAAAACCCCTCCACCAACTTTTTCCAACAACCCCATATCTGTTTGAATTCAAGGTACGTACCCGTTGAAAATCAGTCAAACGTTCTGCCATTTCCGTTTTGCTCATCATATCATTCATGACTGCTATTGCATCATCACGAGTAAGAGGCTGTTGCATCTTTCCCATCTGGATACAGATGTCAACCAAGGCCTTTTTAGTGTTGAGCAGTGGTGGAGAAGTGCCTGGGTGAGTAGGAGCAGTCTCCCTCTTCTTATGCGAGTCCTTATCATTGTTGCACGAATGTCATCACTAACACCAAACTCCTCCTTCTTCTGCTCAATGATTGCTTCCAATAGGCCTTTCATAAGCCTCTGTCAATTTTCTTTATGGAATGTGAGGTTGTTGTTATATTCCTTTGTGATGACATGTACACATTCTTTGTAATTGTTAGCATCCTCTTTCTTCTTCTGCATTGTGCTCCCCTTAGGTCTGCCTGCCTGGGATGATGAGTTAGTGGCTGTTAATAGGTCTTGGCTTTCGCTGTCAGTTGTGTTGCTCCCCATTGATGGAGATGAGATGGATGAAACTTTGCTGTTTATATCAAGGTTCAAGGGACTATCATAAGAAACAACTAAATAGTCTGTTGAATGCATCTTTGCTGTGAGTGATCTGGCTCGTTTCATCTCCTGGCATATTGCAAAACATTTTTGACCGTCATCTTGATAAAAATGCTCCATAGCGGCAGGCAACCAGTCATCAAAATTTGACAATCGAGTTTCATATCTTGGATGAGTACTCACAAACTCAGATGGAGCGATGGTATTTTGATTACCATTATCTGCATTGTGCTTCATTCATTCAAAAACTCTTTTTGCAGAATAAGGATCATAACATGCTTTTCTGGATAAGATTAATCCAATCTTGTCAGCTTCCATTTCAATGTGACAAGGCTTCTGCTGCAACAAATATACTGAATAGTAATCCACGCGGATCAATAATTGAAGCCAAATGACTGAGCATCTTGATGATGAGGTTTTGAGACACGTGCTCCCCTGTGTGACGAGCCAAGTTTTGTGCCGTTTCATGACCCAGAATTGATGCCAATTCGTCCTCGTTGTGAGCATATTTGAAAAGACCTGTAAGGACAAATATGTGATTTCCCGGCAAAACAAATGCGTTGGCATCATCCGAGCGGACAACTGTGTACATAAATGGCGACAAATTGAATGTTGTAGTGGGAGCACGAATGCGTTGAGATTGGGAATGGTGTCGATCTTGAACAAGTGTTCCCCTCTTCGAAACACCATGTAACGACGCCTCGATATGCGAGATCTGAGTAGTCTTGAATGCGGTCAGCTGCCACTTAGAACGTCTGATGGGATGGAGATAACTCAACCATCAGCGGTGACTTTATTTTTGTCGTGATACAGAGCAAGGAATTGTGATGAGCCAAGGTGTCGCAAACTTGAGGAGGGTCAACAGCCTGGGTAGATTTTAATCGAGATAAATTGAGGATACACATTGTGTCATGGACATCTTCATCTGCATCATGGCAACATGCCGTCAAGTCTCTGAAACCGTTTCATTGATTAAAATGAAGCATTGCAACGAATGGCAATTATCTCATGCCATGCAATGTGAAACAAAACTGTGATTGATGATGGGAGGCAGCTGGGCAATGCACTTGATTTCTGGTAGGAATTGCTACTGAAATCACTGTAGAGCCAAATTAAGTGAGTTGGCAAATTTTTGGTGACCAAAAAACAGAAATAGAACCGTTCACCAAAATGACCTTGAAAAGGAACCGGTCAGAAAAAAATTACGTTCACTATTTTTTTTGGAAACTCAACGGAATTCTTACCGTGACTGCGTTGGCGAAGTTGGGGTTATAGTTGCTATTTCAGCGAAGTACAGTTGAAAATA
Source organism: Cyclotella cryptica (assembly GCA_013187285.1). Lineage (NCBI taxonomy): Eukaryota > Bacillariophyta > Thalassiosirophyceae > Thalassiosirales > Thalassiosiraceae > Cyclotella > Cyclotella cryptica. Next base: position 179,045 of record JABMIG010000032.1, read on the forward strand.
GTCACTCGACCCGAAAATAGTACCCGTGGCTGCAACCGGTCTAATAATTTCTGTGTACTATATAGTAAAGTACAGACAGACTATCTGACACTCCGTGTCCATCAATTTTTTGTCGAAACATGTAGATTTGTATGTAGGAATAATATGCCACGTCCATAATGCGTCAAAGTCCACATAACGCGTCAAAGTGATTTCTAACCTGTACTCAACGTGCAGAACTTGGTACAACATGTATGTTCATACGTCACAAACGGATTGTTCAGATGGTATGTTACACACTATACCTATGATTAAGATACGATCATTCTATGTAGGATTTACCTCAATAAAAGATAAGATCTTTGCAAATGCACACAGATATAATGTGTATTATGCCTGCTAGCACGAACCTGTTAGAGGTTTGTTAGACCGGTTGCAGCCACGGTTGCTAATTTACCCTCTAGTCACTATTTTGTCACCTACTTCACCAAAATGGTTACTAGACCCCCAACTTTGCCGGTGCAGCCACGGTAAGGATTTGGTCTAGTTACCAAAAAAATGGCCAACGGATTTTTTTCTGACGAGTTCCTTTTCGGACTGTATCTAGTGAACGTGGCCAATCCAATTTTTCAGGCACTAAAAAAATGCAAACTCAGATAATTGGTGCCTACACAGATTTAAATACAAATTCCTATGTCCCCGTCATACTGTCCCTCCAGACCTCCTCCCGGCCGGCAATTCCCCAACCACTGACCAACTCTATTTTAGTCAACTATTGGCATGTGAGAACACTGTGATGATTGCAGCGAATGGGAGGCTTTGTCAAGTCAACGAGTTAGATGAATGGGGTAACGAAGTGGTAGGCTTGGAAGGAGCTCCAAAAGGAGTGCTTTCCCCCCTTGTCGCCCCCCGTGACATCGAATCTTGTCCCTCACAGTGGCATCTGACATCATTGCCACCGCCATTGCCAAATAATTCCCCTCCTTTGTGGGGATTGTGCTGGTTTTGACATCTGTCGTCTCTCCCATCACGTCTCCCCGTCTCCAGAGATGTATTGGGGGTGCATGCAATGAACCATCCCTCCATCGCATCTGTCAACGTTGTTGCAGTTGTTGAAGCTTCTCCGTCATCAATGCCGCAAGCTAGTTGATGGGTTGTACGTGGTGTATTCCTGGGGCAAAAATCCCATCAACATTGTTGACAAGTCCAGCGTTGATGAGGATGCCTTCCACGCCAACATTGTTGACGTCAGTGGTGAAGGCAAGAGTGAGGTTGTCTTTGTGGCATGTCTCAATGCCTTTGTTGATGCATCCATGGTGTTGCCAACCAAACTCTTCGACTGCGTACCCCAGGGCATGTTGAATTCTGCTTGGCGGCAGCTTCCATTGAACAAAATGAAGTTCCCATCCTGAACCAAGCATTCCCCGCCTTCGACAACCACATGCAATCGAATCATTGGGTCGCCCCTCTCAAAGCTCGGGGGGGATTTTTGACAAGGGACCATTTTGATTTAACAATGAACCATGTTGCCTTGTGGAGGTTGAGCCTCTGACCGTTGAAATTGGTTTCTCTGTGTTTTCGGAAGAGAGAGTAGAAACAACTACTGCAGGGTGCCGCTTCTTCTTTTTGATGAACAACAAACTGTTTTCATTGTGTAAATGTTTGTTCTTGTCCATGAATTGTTTTTGGGCAATGAGCTTTGGTGTTTGGATGGAATGTTTGTGTGATCATCTGGGCATTTGTTGATGACCATGTCTCAATTGAACACAACAATAATCCAGACGACTACAGGTACCAAAAGGTGTGAACATTGCAATACATGATTAAAATGGACACTACTAGTTTTATAATAGTAGAACAATAATGGATTCATATAAATTGATTCTTTGAATAGACACAGTTTTAATGAGATAGTGGAGGTAGTTTGCATAGTTTTTTGTGACCGTGTATCTCCCAAGATGCGTGCCTACATCGATACATTTTTTACTGGGCCTACTTCCACAATGACACTGACACCCTTGGCGGCGTACTCCCTGGGGCAACTCCCCATGAATATCAAAGTCAAAGAAAGAAAATAACTGCCTGTGCCCCTTTCCACCACAGATTGCTCTGATCTCCCCCCTCCCTGAGCTATGTAGTCTTCTACCTCTCCTGTGAAGAAGAAGGTTAGGGCGTATTATTAGTTATCATTGGGGAATTGAGGAACGTTTGGGAATTGATAAACTCAACAATTAGCCAGAGTTATGCCGAGGAGTTTGCATGGGAAGAGGTGGCAGTTTGGTCTGTATTGATGACATTTGGTGTGGAAATACCTCCAGGTGGAAGTAGCTTTTGTAATTATTATTATTGAGCACCTGACATAAGTCAAGAATCAGCCCATTTTTGTACCCATTGGTACAAATTACGCAATCTCAGGACTCCCCAGGCAGGAAGTCCACTGCCCCTGATCCAAAAGGCAAGGACTCCCCAACATTGGAGTCCACCGCCCTGCTCCAAAGGCAAGGACTCCCCACCACAGGAGTCCACTGCCCTATGGACTCCACAACACCAAAGTCCATGGCCCCTTCCTTTGAGAAGGCAAAATGCATACCAATTGTGTGTAGAATCTACACAAATTTCAATTACATCTTTTGGATTGGAGGTGCAGTTCCACTGCGCTTCCATCCTCACAATTGGAGCAAAATATACTCAAAAATAAAAACTTCGACCCCTATCGAATCTACCTATAATTTTTGCATGCAATTTTTTGCAACAAAACGTCTCAGTTCACTATCTTAAGATAGCTGTGGTGCGACATTCGCGATCCAAAGCCAACAACATCCAACCCCTCCGACACAAGGTGCGCTAAATTTTTGTTGATCGCAAGCAGCAATTTTAACTTTTTTGCATCAGCCATATGTTTTTTGCACGATCGATGATCTCTCCAAAAATCATCTTTGCGATCGACAAATTCCTCTGGTTTCTTGATCGACAAGCTCTCTAAAAAATCTCCAGCAATCAGCGAGATAGCAATAAACTTCCAGCTATCGACTTCAGCGATCAGCGAGTCCTAGGAGTTGGATTGATTTTGCGATCGAGAATTCTTGCGAATTAGTTGGAAGCAACACTTTCAAGAAACAAAAGACAAAGAAGAAAAATTAAAAATTGAAGATAAAAAAATCTTTTTCGAACTAACCTCCACAGAGCACCCAAGACCTTTTTCAAGGTCGTATTTTATAATACGCACCTTGGAGAGGCAATTGAGAGGATGTCATCTAGCAAGTCAAGCCCAGAAGGCCTCAAGCCGCAGGAGTGTGAGAGGAGCTCTGGGAGGTCCAAGCCACCCATCTCCTATATTCCTACTGTCATGGACACCACCAAGGTGGTTAATAAAATCAAGGTCTCCAGCAAATGACCTTGTCTGTCACAGTCTTTGACAAAGGAAGTCAAGAGCAGTTCCTTAACCATGTTCAGACCTCACTGGAGATCATTTCCCAGAGAGGGCTAGACACGGATTTCGAGGAGGCATGCAAGGCAGATATCAAGGCTGAGGAAAAACTGACTGCGGCCACTGTGGCCAAAGCCAAGCATAAGGGAGCGGATAAAAATTCTCCCATCCTCCAGGTATGGACAAAGGCAACTGCTGCCAAAATCCGTAGCAAAGAGGCCATAGAGTCCGCTGGCCAAGTGATCTTCTTGCAGTATTCCACCCAACTGTTGGAAACCGCTCGTCATCCTTGGACCACCATCGTAGGAGAACAGATCAACTGTGAACCATGGACTGATGTCTATGGGGTTGAACGCCCCACAAAACGCCCAGCATCTTAGACCTCCTGTCAGGAGTGTGTCCAGTTGCACCTGTAGACCGTCTTTATGACTGATGCAGTGGAGCAAGAACGGTTCTATATCAGCAATGGGCTGAAGAAACCAAACAGGGTACCCATCAGGGACTTTGTGCAGAGGATCCAATGCCTTAACGGGTATGTAGAACTCTCGCCATGCCTGTACTACTCTTCGAAGGCTGCAAAGTCAACCGAAGTATGTGGACCCTTTGAAGATGCCGACTTGGCAAGCCACATCCTCAGGATGGTTCCTAGGAACTGGCAGGACCAATATGAGCTCAGTGGAGCTTTGGTACCACAGAGTGTCAGGGAACTTCTAGAAGTCCTTGAGCGCATTGAGAAGGCCTACCCCACCAAGAAGGTTGGAGAAGGACCCAAAAATGCCACCAAGTCTAGTGACTCAACTAAAAAGAAGATAATCTCTTTTAGTGACCAGATTCCGAAGAAACATCGTACAGAGAAGTACTGCTCTCTCTGTAAGAAACATGGGGGTGCACATACCACTCACAACACTCCGGATTGCTGGAAGTATGAATCCAATGGGACCCCGAAGCCTAGCTTCAAGGGGAAAAAGACCAAATGGAACCTCTCGTGGACCAGAGAGACCTGCTCAAGGAGGAAGCAGCTATGCACAGCTATCCGCTAAAATCGACAAACTTACCAAGTCCAACAAGAAAATGAAACGCGCTATCAGCAAGAAGAAGCGTAAGCATCACGGCATGAGTGACAGTGATGGTTCAGACTTATCTTGAGATGATGGGTTGGGGAGTACTAAGAAATTGTGTAGTAAAATTGACTGTAATGACATGATCAACACTTATCTTAGTCTGATTAAAACTTCCCCACGTGCCAACATAACATTTTCTGATTCAAACATTGTCAGTTAGAATCTAACACAAGACCTAGGAAATCTTGCAGTTGAACCAACACAGAGTGAAACAATTGCCAAATTGTCGGACCCTGAATTGTTGGGTGACCATTTCAATAGTGTGAACTCCCCTTTGAGAGTAGTGTGAACTCCCCTTTGAGAGGTAAAGAAGGACAGGTTACTACTGTAGCAGCCAAAGCACGTTATATAACTACTGAAAATCAAGCAGTTCCGAACAGTCTACAGGGTGTCGTACCAGCCAAAATTCATGGAGCATCACTATTATGTCAGTTATCTTGCCTGACTTTGACCCAGTGTAGTGATGCGACAACATGGAACTAGGACCTCTGTGACATTGCAGACCCCTTCGGGATGTTCTGAAGAGCTTAAGTCTAGCTCTACAGAATATTCATCAATCAGGAAAGCACCGTCAGAATAGATCTCCCAGACAGCATTTTTGACATATTGATGTTCCATGGATCCTAGTAGAAATTGGTATGATTGACACGTAGAAAAAAACATCAGTTATTTTTTAAGTTCAAAATGGTCGGCACTACGTCGATCCACATGCAGAACTATTATAACACTACAACAACTCCACATGTCACAGCACCCTCATGTCTCATGATACATATTTCATGCGTGCTGTGTGTGATGTCCTTACTATTTCTGTGTGTATTGTATGTGACCGCTTACAATACGATACACTACGATAGCTAGATACGGTATTGTATAGTTGTTAGTGATTAGTACGTAGTCATAACTGACGTTTTGAGATATGACAAATCTCCATAGAATTAGGCAAAAATAACGTAGGAATTCTTACGATCGCTCATAATGACGATCCATGGAGATAATGATGATCCATGAATTTTGACTGGTACCAGTAACACAATCATTAAGATCCTACTCAATAGAGGATCTGATGGTGACCTCCTATTCCATGCAAAAGGAATGGAGAAACACTTTCCCTACTTGACTAGGCAGGTGCCAAAGTCTTGGCACATGTCAAATGGAAGCTTCCTAACCAAAGGAAGGAGCGAAGTTAACTTGAAATTCTTTGAGTATTCAAACAGTAAGGAGTACTTAGTATCTCCAGAGGTAGTAGAGCATGATAAAAAGAAAGTGACCAAGCCAGCGTTCGACCTCATTCTTGGATGTCAAACCATAAAAGAGCTTGGAATTGTTCTAGAATTTTGAACAAAAGAAATTACCATTGACCAAATCATTTTGCCAATAGGAGATGTCAATAGTCTGACCAAATCTAACCTGGATAGAGCTGACATAGGCCAAGAATCAGCCCATTTTTGTACCCATTGGTACAAAATACAAAAGGAGCATTCTCAGGACTCCCCAGGCGGGAAGTCCACTGCCCCTGATCCAAAAGGCAAGGACTCCTCAACATTGGAGTCCACCGCCCTGGTCCAAAAGGCAAGGACTCCCCACCACAGGAGTTCACTGCCCTATGGTCTCCGGAACACCAGAGTCCATTGCCCCTTCATTTGGGAAGGCTTAATGCAAACAAAATGTGTGTAGAAGCGCACAGGGATTAGGTCCTATGTCTAAGCAAGAGATGGCGTCGGCAACAGTATTATGTGTGCCTTTAATGTAAACAGTTTTGGGGCCGAATTCCTCGAGCACAATCTCCATCGGTAGACACGGTCAGAGGTTAATCAGAGTGTGTCCTGGATTAAATTTTTGTGGTCTGTATAGAATTTCAATCTTTGTCCCCACAACATGCCTTGAACTCTTTTAGTGTCTCCACTATGGCCAGTAGTTCAAGTTTGGTCAGGCTGTAGTCTGTTGTGCCATCAACAGTTTCCTGCTGAAAAATGCAAGGGGCCTATTACCCTGGGTGATAACTGATCCAAGTTGTTTAGACGAGGCATCAGTGTATATCTGAAATTCCCTTGAATAATCGGGATTGGCTAAGACTACATCCTTGGAAATTGTAGTCTTTATGTCATCGAATGCTTTTTGATGCACCATGTCCGAGTACCATGGATGTTTCTTTGTCTTGTTGGCTCTGGTGACCTTGGTGTGACCACACTCTCCTATCAGTGAGGTGAGTGGGTCAAGTACTTTGCTCCATCTTGCCCAAAGATCTCTATTATACTGGACCATGCCCAGGAACTTACGGAGGTCTTTGACATTATGTGGTGGTGAGATCGCGAGAATCGTCTGTACCTTTTCTGCTGTGGTTTAATCCCTGTACGTGTGGGGGTATAACCTAGATACTCAGTTTCAATGGCACAGAAAGATGATTTTCAGGCGTTGATTTGCAAGTCTGCCCCAGGTAACCTGGTAAGCACCATTTTCAGTTTGTCAAGGTGGTCTTCCAGATTTGCCTTTGTGATGCATAACAAATCATCAAGATAAGCTCTTACGAACTCTAAGGCTACCATTAGTGATGACATTTTTTGCTTGAAAAATATCTGGTGAACCAGTGATGCCCATTGGCAACGGGAGGTATGAATATTTGCCCCATGGAAAAATGAGGGTACATATTTTGGATGAATCGGGGTCCAATCTAATGGTATATTAACTCATGTTTAAATCTAGGGTTGTAGCATAGGTAAATCCTTCTAGCTCTTGCAGAACTGTACTGATTTTGGGTAATGGAAACGGTTTTCTGACTAGTTGTTTATTTACCTCCCTAAAATCAGTGAGAAAGAGTACAGTTCCGTCCTTCTTTGCAGTGATAAATGATGGTGATGCTCATTCGACTCTGGCTGAAACTCTACCACTCCCAGTTTGCAGAGTCGATTTAATTCTTTAAACATTGTTTCTTTACGCAGTTTAGGTACTGGGTATGCCCACCCATGATATTTTAGCACCTTCCTTGAGTTCAAAAGACACAGGCTCTGTGTTCCAATCACCTAGTGTTCTGTCAAAAAGTTCCTCAAATTCTGTGAGCAACTCCAGCAATGAGTTTTGGTCTTCGAGACTAAGGTGAGTACAATTGGTGATAACAATTGATTGGAGGTCTGCCTTTTTATAATTTGCATCTAAGATTTTAACCACCCGCTGTGTTGCTTCCTGCGTACTTTGCGGTTGATTTGCCATCCTGTTGTTGACAGCCCAGGCTATATCCAGGTTCAATTTGGTCAGACCATTTACATCTCTCATTGGCAAAATGATTGGTCAATGGTAAAATCTAGAACAATTCCAAGCTCTTTCATGGTTTTGCATCCAAGAATGAGGTCAAACACTGGCTTGATCACTTTCTTTTTAACGTACTCTACTACCTCTGGAGTCACTAAGTACTCCTTACTGTTCGAATACTCAAAGAAGGTCAAGTTAACTTTGCTACTTCCTTTAGTTAGGAAGCTCCTATTTGATGTATGCCAAGACTTTGGCACCTGCCTAGTCAAGTAGGGAAAGTGTTTCTCCGTTCCTTTTGCATGAAACTGGAGGTCACCATCATATCCACTATCAAGTAGGATCTTAATGATTGTGTTACTGGTACGACGCCCTGTAGAGTGTTCGATGTTCTTACGGGCTGGATTTTCAGTCGTTATATAACGTGCTTTGGCTGCTACAGTAGTAACCTGTCCTTCTTTACCTCTCAAAGGGGAGTTCACACTATTGATGTGGTCACCCAACAATTCAGGGTCCGACAATTTGGCAATTGTTGCACTCTGTGTTGGTTCAACTGCAAGATTTCCTAGGTCTTGTGTTAGATTCTAACTGACAATGTTTGAATCAGAAAATGTTATGTTGGCACGTGGGGAAGTTTTAATCAGACTAAGATAAGTGTTGATCATGTCATTACAGTCAATTTTACTACACAATTTCTTAGTACTCCCCAACCCATCATCTCAAGATAAGTCTGAACCATCACTGTCACTCATGCCGTGATGCTTACGCTTCTTCTTGCTGATAGCGCGTTTCATTTTCTTGTTGGACTTGGTAAGGTTGTCGATTTTAGCGGATAGCTGTGCATAGCTGCTTCCTCCTTGAGCAGGTCTCTCTGGTCCACGAGAGGTTCCATTTGGTCTTTTTCCCCTTGAAGCTAGGCTTCGGGGTCCCATTGGATTCATACTTCCAGCAATCCGGAGTGTTGTGGGTGGTATGTGCACCCCCATGTTTCTTACAGAGAGAGCAGTACTTCTCTGTACGATGTTTCTTCGGAATCTGGTCACTAAAAGAGATTATCTTCTTTTTAGTTGAGTCACTAGACTTGGTGGCATTTTTGGGTCCTTCTCCAACCTTCTTGGTGGGGTAGGCCTTCTCAATGCGCTCAAGGACTTCTAGAAGTTCCCTGACACTCTGTGGTACCAAAGCTCCACTGAGCTCATATTGGCCCTGCCAGTTCCTAGGAACCATCCTGAGGATGTGGCTTGCCAAGTCGGCATCTCCAAAGGGTCCACATACTTCGGTTGACTTTGCAGCCTTCAAAGAATAGTACAGGCATGGCGAGAGTTCTACATACCCGTTAAGGCATTGGATCCTCTGCACAAAGTCCCTGATGGGTACCCTGTTTGGTTTCTTCAGCCCATTGCTGATATAGAACCGTTCTTGCTCCGCTGCATCAGTCATAAAGACGGTCTACAGGTGCAACTGGACACACTCCCTGAAGGAGACCCAGATTGCCGAGCGTTTTGTGGGGTGTTCAACCCCATAGACATCAGTCCATGGTTCACAGTTGATCTGTTCTCCTACGATGGTGGTCCAAGTCCAAGGTCTACAAGCAGTTTCCAACAGTTGGGTGGAATACTGCAAGAAGATCACTTGGCCAGCGGACTCTATGGCCTCTTTGCTACGGATTTTGGCAGCAGTTGCCTTTGTCCATACCTGGAGGATGGGAGAATTTTTATCCGCTCCCTTATGCTTGGCTTTGGCCACAGTGGCGCAGTCAGTTTTTCCTCAGCCTTGATATCTGCCTTGCATGCCTCCTCGAAATCCGTGTCTAGCCCTCTCTGGGAAATGATCTCCAGTGCGGTCTGAATATGGTTGAGGAACTGCTCTGGACTTCTCTCAGTGAAGATGGTGACGGACAAAGTCATCTTGTTGGAGACCTTGATTTTATTAACCACCTTGGTGGTGTCCATGACAGTAGGAATATAGGAGATGGGTGGCTTGGACCTCCCTGAACTCCTCTCACACTCCTGTGGCTTGAGGCCTTCTGGGCTTGACTTGCTAGATGACATCCTCTCAATTGCCTCTCCAAGAGGCGTATTATAAAATAAGGCCTTGAAAAAGGTCTTGGGTGCCCTGTGGAGGTTAGTTCGAAAACGAATTTTTATCTTTTCTTTTTTATTTTTTATTTTTTTTATTTTTCTTCTTTGACTTTTATTTCTTGAAAGTGTTGCTTCCAACTAATTCATGAGAATTCTCCATCACAAAATTAATCCTACTGGTAGGACTCCCCAATCGCTGAAGTCGATAGCTGGAAGTTTATTGCTAACTCACTGATCGCGGGAGAATTTTTGAAGGGCTCGTCAATCAAGAAACCAAAGGAGTTCGTTGATCGCCTAGCTGATTTCATAGAGATTGTCGATTGCGCAAAAAAAGACGTATGGCTGATGCAAAAAAGTTAAAATTGCTGCTTGCGATCAAAAAAAATTTAGCGTATCTCAAGTCAGAAGGGTTGGATGACTTTGGCTTCGATGCACAAAGGTCCATCCTCACAATAAGAGCAAATTAAGCTCATAAAATAAAAACTTAGAACCTTATCGAATAGGCCTATAATTTTCACGTGAAATTTTTTTGCGACGATACGGCTCAGGTCAAAAGCCTGGGCTGTCAACAACAGGATGGCAAATCAACCGCTAAGTACGCAGGAAGTGACACAGTGCGTAGTTAAAGTCCTAGATGCAAATTATAAAAAGGCAGACCTCCAATCAATTGTTATCACCAATTGTACTCACTTTAGTCTCGAAGACCAAAAGTGGTTAATGGAGTTGCTCACAGAATTTGAGGATCTTTTTGATGGAACACTAGGTGATTGTAACGCAGAGCCTGTGTCCTTTGAACTTAAGGACGGCGCTAAAATATCATGGTAGGGCATACCCAGTACCTAAACTGCGTAAAGAAACAATGTTTAAAGAATTAAATCGACTCTGCAAACTGGGAGTGGTAGAGTTTCAGCCAGAGTCCGAATGAGCATCACCATCATTTATCACTGCAAAGAAGGACGGAACTGTACTCTTTCTCACTGATTTTAGGGAGGTAAATAAACAACTAGTCAGAAAACCGTTTCCATTACCCAAAATCAGTACAGTTCTGCAAGAGCTAGAAGGATTTACCTATGCTACAACCCTAGATTTAAACATGGGTTAATATACCATTAGATTGGACCCCGATTCATCCAAAATATGTACCCTCATTTTTCCATGGGGCAAATATTCATACCTCCCGTTGCCAATGGGCATCGCTGGTTCACCAGATATTTTTCAAGCAAAAAATGTCATCACTAATGGTAGCCTTAGAGTTCGTAAGAGCTTATCTTGATGATTTGTTATGCATCACAAAGGCAAATCTGGAAGACCACCTTGACAAACTGAAAATGGTGCTTACCAGGTTACGTGAGGCAGACTTGCGAATCAACGCCTGAAAATCATCTTTCTGTGCCATTGAAACTGAGTATCTAGGTTATACCCCCACACGTACAGGGATTAAACCACAGCAGAAAAAGGTACAGACGATTCTCGCGATCTCACCACCACATAATGTCAAAGACCTCCGTAAGTTCCTGGGCATGGTCCAGTATTATAGAGATCTTTGGGCAAGATGCAGCAAAGTACTTGCCCCACTCCCGTCATTGGTCGGAGAGTGTGGTCACACAAAGGTCAGAAGAGCTAATAAGACAAAGAAACATCCATGGTACTCAGACATGGTGCATCAAAAAGCATTTGATGACGTAAAGACTTCAATTTCCAAGGATGTAGTCTTAGCCAATCCCGATTATTCAAGGGAATTTCAGATATACACTGATGCCTCGTCTAAACAACTTGGATCAGTTATTGCCCAGGGTAATAGGCCCCTTGCATTTTTCAGCAGGAAACTGTTGATGGCGCAACAGACTACAGCCTGACCAAACTTGAACTACTGGCCATAGTGGAGACACTAAAAGAGTTCAAAGGCATGTTGTGGGGACAAAGATTGAAAGTCTATACAGACCACAAAAATTTAATCCAGGACACACTCTGATTAACCTCTGACCGTGTCTACTGATGGAGATTGCTCCTTGAGGAATTCGGCCCCAAAACTGTTTACATTAAAGGCACACATAATACTGTCGCCGGCACCATCTCTTGCTTAGACATCGGACCCGTTTTGGGTGAGCATTTTACTGGATGATGTTTACAAAATGCTGGTGTTATTACATCATGCAAGAAGAGAGTGCAATAGACACTTCTGCATACCAAGAGGAAATGAATCTGGTATTTGCAAACCGCAACGAAGAAGATTTAACCTACCCTTTAACAGTACAAGAGATTGCAGAAGCACAAAAGCTTGATGCCAGCTTGAAGGCGCTGAAAATCAGTACTCGACACAATTGGTCGCAAGTACAGAACTCCTGTGCAAGGACGGAAAAATGATCATTCCAAAAGATCTTCAACATCGTGCAGTTAGTTGGTACCACCACTATCTACAGCACCCTGGACACACTAGACTAGAAGAAACCCTTCGTTCTGCAATGTACTGGAAAGGTATGCGAAATTCCGTCTGTCAATATGTCAAAAACTGCCATGCATGCCAAGTCAACAAAAGGCATAGGCATAAGTATGGGAAACTCCCTACTAAGATCGCCATCACAAACCCTTGGGAAGTACTATGTGTGGACATGATAGGCCCGTACACAATCAATGTAAAGATGGGACAGTAATTGATTTCATGTGTCTGACTATAATTGATCCAGCTTCCAGCTGGTTTGAAATAGTTGAACTGCCGGTAATCACTGAGGCGATTATTCCCCTGGATACAAAATGGCATAAGGGCAAAAAGGACCATGAGGAACCTAAGTAAGCATACTTTGATAAATCATCAGCAATGAATCGCAACTTAGTGAACAAGACCTGGTTTAGTAGGTCTCCACATTGTCAATACCTAATTTATGACAATGGAAGTGAATTCAAACTTCACTTCAAAGCCCTATGTAAATCATATGGGATCACGAATAAGCCTACCAGCGTCAAGAACCCTCAAGCAAATGCTATTGTAGAACGAGTGCACCAGGTGATATCATCTATGCTCTAAACAGCTGAAATAGACATGGCCCCTTTAGTAGAGCCAAGCAATATAGATACATTTGTGGCGAATGTCGCTTGGGCCATTTGCTCAACTTACCATACAGTACTAAAAGCCTCCCCAGGTGCAGCCAGTTTTGTCGTGCAATATTTGGGCAGTTATCCATTATCATGGCTATATCCCAGTATATCCCGGGAAAATCCCGGTTGATCCCGGATATTTGCTAATCCCATCGAATCCAGCGATGATCCCGATTCCCTTAGGTCACATCCCGGGACGATCCCAATCTTGGCGAAACGTCCGGGATGAGATCTGGACACAACTCTAAATTTTTTGGCAATTCTACGGATTCCTATATATTATATTTATATTCCAGAAATTTGGCGATGTCCCTGTTCCTCGGCCGCTCACCTCTCGCCTCCTCTCGCTCACCTGCTCTGATCAGCAAGAATTTACAATGAAACTTCACCGAGTCGCTGCTTTACTTGTCACCCAAGCCAGTGAAGCGTTCTTCCATCGATCCCCCTTCTTACGCCAACGACACTATTCAACGTCTCCTCTGAAAATGAACTCCACAACTAGTGATTTAAACCAAGTAAAACAACGCATCATTAAAGCCATTTCGATAGGTGCAACTGCGTACAACTCTGGCGACGTGCAAAAATGTGCTACTATTTACACGGAAACAGCTAGAGAAATCTCACCGCTGTTACCACGTGTCTTTCAATCGAAGCTCCAAGATGAAGTGGGAGATGACAACTGTGACAGAACTATGGACACCAATTACGATGCTAAAGCTTGGGCACTGAGACGAATATTCGATTCTATTTTGGACCATCAATTACCAGTTGTTCCGCAAAATTATATAGGAGACAAGAATATTTCATTTGAACCTTTCACTCCCGCCCAATTGGGTCAACCAATCAAAGTCATGGACAATGTCATGGGTGGAATATCGAATGGAACATGGGATCCCGACTCTAACTCTTTTTCTGGTGTAACTTCACTGGCCAACAATGGTGGATTTGCATCCATTAGGTGGAGGTTTGCCAGCACTCAGAATTGGTCGTACGCCAAAGGTATTTATATTAAGGGCTTAACGCATTCAACTCCGGAAGAACATACCTTTTCGATTCTTTTAAAGGATGATATGTGTGAGCGGATTAGATTCGCTAACTTTAAGGTAGTGTTTGCCAACCCGGAGAAAGTGGATCAACCATTGTTGATTCCATTTTCGGTTTTTAATCAAATGGAGCAAATGGGTAGCGCTTTAGTGGGTTCGCCTGCGTTTAATCCAGTCGCTGTAACGGAAATTGGGTTGATGGCAATCAAGCCAACAGTTGTGGGGGATTTTTGGCTGGGGTTTTCGGAGTGGGGCTTGTACACGTAATCATAATGCCTCTGCCGCTTCACTGTTTCATGTCAATTGATATAGTAACATCAACCCCATTTTTATTCGCTCCTGTTTTTGGTGCAGTTCTACTCTATAACATGATGCAGTAATGTATTCATAAGTTCCAGTGAACTACTAAAGCAATTAGTCCACTCTATTTCCTCTCAATTTTTGCGCAAGACTTGATGAGCCAGTTCATTGCAGGACTGTCCTTCTCCAACAATGGGGATACCTTTCGAAACACCTCATCATGATAAGTATCCAACCAATCCAATTCCGACTCCGTCATGAGGTCGACATTGATCAAATTCTTTTGAATGGGTATCATGGTCAGCTTCGCGAATTTGAGAAATTTCTTTCCTTCCGTCTTTTGCTTCTTTTCTGGAGGTTCTTCGCCATTGGAGGTAGCGTCCGTATCACTGCTATTGACATCAACGATTTCGAGGAGGTTTTCGATACGGATGCCAAAGTTGCCATCGTCGTAAAATCCGGGTTCGTTGCTTGTTACCATGCCCAGTTTTAACACTTCTTTGTTAGCCCAGCGTGGACTTATGGAGTGAGGCCCTTCGTGGACATTGAGAGCGGCGCCTACTCCGTGCCCTGTGCCATGTCCGTAATCTTTGCCCGCCTCCCACAGTGATTTGCGAGCAAAGACATCGAGTACAAATCCTGGTGTGTTTTCTGTAGACCAAGAAATTCATGAGACGAAAAGGTGAGGAAAGCTACTAAGCAACAATAAATGCCACAGCAAAAGAGAACACTCACCTGGAAATATCATACTATCAACCCCTATGTTTCCCTTCAACACCCTTGTATACATCTCTTTAAACTCCTCGCTCGGATTCTCGCCGAAATGCCAAGTGCGAGTTACATCGGTTGTCCCATATTCATACTGTCCCCCAGAATCAATCAAAATGGGCTGAGTCCTATCCAAATACTTGAGTAACTCGCTTCCCTCAGCAGCACGATAATGAACAATGGCTCCATTGGACCCGACACCGGCAATGGTGGGAAAGGACACCTCGTAGAATCCTGGTTGTTGCGCTCTGTACCCCGTCAATACCTCATCGATTTCGACTTCGCTGACAGATCGCCCCTCGACCAACAAAGTGTGTTCGAGCCATGCCATGAAGTTAGCCATGGCGGCTCCATCGACAATGTGAGCACGACGCATGCCTTCCATTTCCGCGGGGTTTTTGCAGGCTTTCATGGGAGTAATCGGATTTTGAGAGTCAATGAGCGACGAGGTCGGGATGACACGGCTCACTGCATAATTGGAACGGGTAGTGTCTAACCAAACCTTGTTTCGTTTGTTGGATGATACATGGGATTGAATGTCGGAAACGAATTGATCGTAGGGTTTGACGGTGACATTTGCTTCTTTCAGATGAACGGAAACCTCGTTTGGTTGGACCTTTTGCTCGTCACAGTACAGAATGACTTCGTCATGCGAGACTGTGGCATAGGCTATTCCCACGGGGCAGGTTTCTACATCTCCCATGCACCGAACATTGAATAGATAGGCCACGTCATCGAGTGCACCAAAGACAGTGAGAGTGGCCTTTTTGTCTGTCATTTCGGATCTGATTTTCTCCACTTTGTCTGCGACAGTCACTCCTGCATATTTGAGTGGCTGTATAGTAAACCGATCGAAATTATATTAAGAAAAAGAGAATGATGCATAATTATTTCGAATGGGTTGCAGTTGCTGTTCACGTTTTCGTTTCTCACCTGCACACGAAACGGATTTTTGGGCAATTCCGGCCTTCCATCCCAAATCGAATCCACCAAATTGGGCTTCCCCTCCAAGGTATCAATAACTCCAATGACAGGCGACTTGGCCACGTCTCCATTCAAAGTAGCAGCAGGTTCTGCAGCTCCATCCGCATGATCCGCCTCGACATCTCGCGCAGCCTTCTCAAATGCCTCAGTCAAATCTTTGGCGAAGCTCGCGGAATGAACGTATGGATCAATGCCCACTTTCAATGGTACACCCTGAGATTTGTAATGTTCTGTCGCAAGGTTTGAGAGGAATTTGGTAATAGTTGGTACCTTTGGTTGACCTTGTTTCATGAGTGTCCAGTGTTTGGGATCTAGGCGGAGTGATGCCTCGTTAAAATACCTGGTTTTGCATACGGTTGTTTTGTCGCGTGAATGGAAAAAGAATGTTGCGTTGGAAAAGATTTTGTGGGAAGCCAGAAACAAAACACAATGGAAACAGACGAAGATTGTTGTCAATCGAAAGGATACAACACGACCATGAGCAACACAAGACAGAACAATTATTGCGCACTGACCTAGAATCGGTCCACAAAAACGCCCCCTTGCCCGCATCAGTCCTCCCCTCCAAGTGCATGTCGACGTCGTCTGCCTTCCCAGCAGCCCTACTGCCAACCGAGTCTGCCAAGACCAGAGCCGTGCCGGCACTGCCGTGAAAGTCCGTCAGGTACCCCCTGCGCATGTAGGCCGCCGGCACGTATTCCGACAGGTGCGGGTCGTCCGAGGGGACAAGAAACGCTGTGCGCAGAGATCGCGTGGCGGTTAGTTTGGAGCAGCGACGGGGTCCGAAATGACGTCACATGGAACAACTCACCGTCGACGCCCCAGTCTTTCATGGTATTCCTCATCCTGCGCAATTTCTCCCCCGCTCCGACGGCGGTCTGCTGCGGCTCCATGGCCAAATCGCTGTGCGAATCGAGCGATCCTCCCCGGGTCCAAATGGCCCTGCCGACGAGTCCGGGAACACTTGTGCGGCGCGCGCTGCGGCAGCCGCGGTGGAATTCAATCGAGGGAGATGACAGGAAGGCGAACGAGCGCGTGCGAAGGGCCGATGACAGAGTGAGGAGCAGAACGGAGCGGCGGTTGTAGGGGAATACGCTGCTGCGGGGGTTCATTGGATTTTTTAGGAAAAACAGCGAGCGCCGAGGATAGTGACAAGGAGTGACAAAGGCTTATTTTTTCTTGTGTGAGTGAGATTGGGAAAAGATTGGGAACCCTCGTCATCATTTCGTCATAAAACAATGTCATACGTGGTGCAAGAGAGATACTAGATACAGTACCATACCATACCATACTACTTTTGTTCGCTTGGTTGAGTCAGAATTTGAGGGAAACTGGTAGTTGCTTTTAAAATACATCTTTTTTCGATAATTTCCCAATTTGTCTTACTATTTTCCATTATACGAATAAATGAGGCTGTGGGAATATCCAAATATGGCTCGAGTTTTATGATGCACGGTAATTTTTTCTAGAAGTAGTTATGATGACGTTATTTTTTCTATTTAGTAGCTTTGCATCGTTATGGTAGTTGCTTTGCCATAAATATAAATTGTCTATGTATCTGAATTTAAATAATATATAGGTAGTAATCTACGTTCACTTTTGTCCCGACTTTGGAGAGCGGGGAGACAACATGTTTGTTTAAAATGGAAGAGAGAGGCACGACATTCGTATCAGCAACTTCCTGGAAAACTACGGACTCAGTGTCACTCGGAGTCATGCCTGGGTTTTCGGGGATAAGGAAAATATTGATATTAGTCCGTTTCTCGGACTTGGTCTTACTTGGGTTCGCTCAGTCGTGATCTGGGTGTTCTTGGTTGTTCACACCGAGTAACCGAGTGCACTCGGTGTCACTCGGTTTCACTTGGTGTCACTCGGTTTCACTTGGTGTCACTCGGTTTCACTTGGTGTCACTTGGTGTCACACGGTGTCACACGGTGTCACTCGGTGTCACTCGGTGTCACTCGGTGTCACTTGGACTCGGTGTCACATCACTTGGTTTCACTTGGTTTCACTTGGTGTCACTTGGTTTCACTTGGTGTCACTTGGTGTCACTCGGTGTCACTTGGTTTCACTTGGTGTCACTCGGTGTCACTTGGTTTCACTTGGTGCAAGCCCCACAGTGGCCACTGCACGTTGTATTAGCCAACACAGCCCCACGCAGCAATATGAAAAACAAACCCAGCACCATTGGAAGTTCCGCATCCCAACGCATCTGGGGAGGAATCCTCAATTTCATCTCCATGGACGATCCCCCATCGCTGGTCAGCCGCCAGAAATATCACCACCGCTTCCATCGCCTCCCTCAAAAATAGCCATCAACATCTATTTTGCCGTCGACGACGTCAACTGTGCCATCATGATAACTCCGCCGTCAGTGCCACCTAACCCAAACCTCATTATCCGACGACTACGGAGCGACGCCCAGCTCGGAGGCCAAGGCCGGAGCAAATAGAGACGCACGGTGTCTCCTCGTGCTGGGCCCGGCCTTGGCGTATAGACATAGCTCCACTGCGGAGGCAGGAGTCAACAGGCTCTTGAGTTTGAGAGCAATGGAAGCAGCAAGGCGATCATTGGAGGGAGGGCGCCAGGCGTCACATCAGGTGGTGACTACTCGCAACAAACTTGGATGACGATCCCGTGGGTAGAGATGCCTTCAAATTGGGAGGAGAAGGAGGCGAGGAAGTCACTGCTAGAGAGCGGGAAGAAGGCTTGACAAGATGTGATGAGGCAGGACGCAACAATCAGCCGAAAGTATCCGCAGGCACCAATGATGTGGGAGAGGTTCGCCTAGCCATTACTGAGCGAGAGGACCAACTAAGCAAACCAGTTGGCCCAAGGAAGGATGAGCTGGATGGTAGGAATAGCCACCATTGTGAGAGCGGAGGGAGTCGAGCATTTGTCACTGCTGTCGGAGGGAATTTGTCGTGGTGGGTTGGTGATGGAGGAAGACGACAAAGATACATGTACAAATTGGCAACATTGATTGTATCGTCTACTGGATTTGGCATTGTATTGGTGTCAAGGCGTTCTGGCCGTCATTTGAACCGTTGGCGGCCTTGGAGGCCTTGTGAAAGAGTATGAAGAGGAAGCAAAGGACTCTTCAAACTGCAAAGACGACGACAATGTGAGACATGTGGATGGTCAACTTGCCACCAACACCAAATCCGATTCACGCACAATATGTGTATTGATTGTGCAAATAAATCTGAAATTAAAGTTATTCTAGAGATCATGACAACTTTTTGTCTGCAGATACTTTGCTTGCAGCCATTTGTCTGCTTGTTCCTTTGTCATTCCATCTTTTGTTGTGGTCCTTCCTGCCAAAAAATCTTCAAGTTTCCCCTTAGTTCTTTGTAGCAACCCAATGTTATGTTCTGCTTCTATCAACTGTCCAGTGCTCTTTGTCACTTCTTTAACATGACAGCATGATCTAAAAACCAGACCAAACGACATTCCAATATCACTCTTGACACCTTCACTTCCGTGCTGAAAAATGTAAGACATTCCTTGTCAAATTCAAGTCTTTGTTGATCCTGTTCATCATCTGGGTGCAAGAAAACAGAGATCCATTAGACAACTTGAATTCTTTGGATGCACCTTCAACATTAAGTTTAACGAATCCTTTTCCTTTCTCTTCTTTTGTTCTCCGTCTCATGAGCTGAAAAAGAAGACTCCTCGAATCTCCAATAGCAAGAATACAAGTCAAAGATTGCTTTTGTTGAGAATTTTGTCTCTCCATGAATTCTCCTTTTGAATTGTACCTTTGGTCTCGATGAAAACGGATATGTTTCTTATCAAAATATGAGATAACTTCTAATTCATTTAAATGCACTCGCAAGTTTACAGACTCATTCTCATCAAAAACTTCGTTCATCTCTTTCATTATGGCTTTTTCAATTATATCCATATCTTTTGTCCAATCTCTGTAAACTAAGTAACTTTATAAGGAAGAAATGATTAACCAATGGAAATTCTCAAACATACACAACAAAAACAATGAATTTATCTTGATGCTGTCCCATGTGTGATAACTCCACTTCCAGTGCCATATGTGAAACAGTGTCTATGTGCATGACACTTTGAAGTGATACCAGTGGCAGTCTTACTGAAACTTTGACGCAGGTAAGTTGGCTTCTCAATATTGAGTTGAACTGGATTGTTGTAACATGAATCAGCAGTGAGAACAATTCCAGGTCCTGTCTCCCATGGAGCATGGCTTGGATGTAAATAGAGATGATCCAAAATTGCTGTGGCAGATTTCAATATACCTGAATGCTTGTTTGCAAAGTCAGGAACCAATACAGACTTTAAACGGCCTGCTTAAAATGAGAAGTTAATATTGTTTCTCTACAAACTATGATTTCTCACAACATATCACTCACTCTGTAATTTGTTCTCAGAAGCAACAGAAATTTCACCTCTCCCTTGTGGTTCTATCTCTTTTCCGCTAGTGCTTTCTTCTTGCTGCTCTTCTAGCTCAGCTTCCATGGTGAATTGGTTATCAATCCCTGCTGCCTCCAACAATGCAATGCCCTCCGTCAGATCATTTGTTGGGTCAGCTTCTGTATCTCCATTCATGGTATCTTGAAATTTATGCCCGAAGCCTCCAACTTCGCTTGTCTACTCTTGGATAGTTTTCCATTCTTCATTGCAACTCGCTGCTTTGAAAGCCATTTACGAAGCCTTCTGTTTTTTAGATGACCATTTGTTGCTTGAAACTCGATAACTTCTTGCAGGTTGTTGTTGAATGCTTCATCTGCGTTTGCTCTCACTTCCCAGACAAACCCAATCTTCTCGAGCCTCTCGATCCTTTCTGCTGTTAGAGTTCCAAGTGACTTCCCATTGACGATTTGCTTTTTCAACCTGCGTTGATTGTTGACAAAGTGTCCAAGCTCTTTGTGAGACTGGGGGACAAGGCAGTCTCCGTTCTTCTCTTTGTATGCTTGAAGGGCCGTAAATTTTTCTTCCCAGAAGTTATATTCGAAGGGAAAGTTGACACTCTTCAAGACGGCGATTTGGTCTTCTGTGATTGTTTGTTGCCTTCTTGAGCGTAACTGCCTAGCAGAATTGGAGTCTTTGACATGAATCTTTTCGATGGCGTCGTGCTGTTCTTTGATCCACTCCACAACGGATCGTTCATTTGCATCTTGACTGTCGAGAGAAGGGATGTAGCCCCTTTTCTTTGTAGTTCTAAAGAGAAGGAACTTGTGCAGGCTACTGTTCCAGTTGTCGGCATTGGGGCTCGGGCCTGAATCACCTTGTTCGGCCCTTGATTTCCTTCCTCGTGCCATGGTGCAACCCAATTGGACGTGATGTGGAGGCAATGTGGTCCCACGGAGAAGAGTGTAGTATTGTACAGGTGTATATTGTACCATTCATAGTGGTCAATGAGAGATGAAATTTCAGATCGGAGTGATGTCTCCCAAAGTTTTTTCAATATTACTTGAAAGGTTCATAATTCTCTTTTCTCTTTTGTGGTAATTAAATAAGCTGTGATAGAGGGAAAATCAGCAAATTACCTTCCCCCTAAAGTCATTAAAGAAAGAACTTTACGGTCTGACTCAAACCGTTGAAGTTGATCTGTCCCTCATAAAGTCAACTTTGACGCCCATTGAAGGCTCCCTAAAGTCAACTTTGAAGCCCTCGTTCACACGCAATCTGGCACCACGGAGTCATGCCATCGTCCTGAGCAAGTCGACTTTGAGAGACAGTGCAAGGTCAAATTTGATAGGTTCGCAAACAGTTCAAATAATTTCAGCTGCAAAGTAGGGAAATTCGCAAATGGACAGGGAATATCATTGAGATAGACAATCTGAGATGTCTCCTGAAGTTGCATGTTTGAGGACTTTGAAGGGTAAAAATTCTGCGGAGTCTTCTAAAAGTCAACTTTGAAGGGACCTTTAGAGGCACAAGAGTTAGTTGAATTAAGTCAACTATCTCCAGAAGCTAGATCGTCCTGAGCAAGTCGACTTTGAGAGACAGTGCAAGGTCAAATTTCATAGGTTCGCAAACAGTGTGGACTCACAGTTGGGCTTCACTCTCACGCACTTGGTGTCACTCGGTTTCACTTGGTGTCACTCGGTTTCACGTGGTGTCACTCGGTTTCACGTGGTGTCACTTTCGGTTTCACTTTCGGACTCGGTGTTACGTCACTTTCGGTGTCACTTGGTGTCACTTCGGTGTCACTTTCGGTTTCACTTCGGTTTCACTTTCGGTTTCACTTTGACCTCACTCGGTTTCACTTGGTGTCACTCGGTTTCACTTGGTGTCACTTTCGAGTCACTCGGTTTCACTTGGTGTCACTCGGTTTCGCCGAAACCAGGTAATCGTGGATTCTCGATTCATTCCCGCATTACTTGGGTTTACTCGGGTTTGCTCCGACGGTAGGACGGAGTATTTTTTCTCCGTTCCAAGAAAAAAAAGACCACTTGGTGTTACTTGGATTCGTTTTATTGCCAAAAAACAGGTTTTCCAGGAAGTTGCAGAGTCACCTACAAGCGAGAGCCGGTTTGTGTGCCGTGTGCGACTGGATGACCGTTGGTCCTTTTAATCTCGTAAAAAGCTTATTTCTCGCAGATAAGCTTATTTTGCGCAGATAGCTCATTTCTCGCAGATAGCACTATAAATAGTGCTATCTGCGAGGATAGCCTTATTTGCGAGCATACTATTCCTACGTAAAAAATAGGCTTATCTGCGAGGATTCTCTTATTTGCGAGCTCGCAAATAAGCTTATCCTCGCAAATAAGCTTATCGTCGCAAATAAGCCTATCCTCGCAAAAAATAAGCTTCTTCTCACTGACGTAAGTAATAGTCACAGTGTGACTGAAAAACACATTGCAGTGCGTTTTATTGTGTATCGTACCATATATGACTACCAGTGACCGGCACTTGACTGGCACTCGTTTCACTGCCAACCACTCTCTCTCCTCTACACTTTTAACCCAGATGTGCAGATATACTTATATATATGTAATATGGTACTACCTACTATGATGTAAGTAAAAATATGATTGTTTGTTATTGTTTTTCAGTTTTTCAACACTCATGGAGGTGTGTAACTTTGACTTAAGTAGTACTACCATACTGTTAACATGTCACTTATGATTTTCCTACAGCCTCAATAAAGTATGAAATAACAGTAATAGATAATTCTCTTATTTTTTGATTACGGACAAAAGAAAAAAATGCCGAGCCATTCGCGGAGTAAGGCGCGTTCATGAGCTCGTTTGTGACGTCCGTGTAGACGCCGCCGGTGACATTCACAAACCCAAATTTCTTTCGCATCTTTGCCGACCCCTGCGGAGACACAGGCTAGTTCCTCCCGGGTGTATTCCATGAAAGTGGCGCTTCGCCACCGCCCCATCTTCTGGATTTCCATTTCGGAGTAGCCAGACAATGCCAATGCATTGGCTCCTCCACTTCGCAGCGAGTGCGTATTGATGCGGTCAAGTGGGGTGCCCTTGGCCCCTGGATAGTCCAAGGTAGCCGCAGCCCATTTGAGGGCATCCCTGATGTTTTTGTCCGTGATATCGTAGCGCTTCCCATCAATGAAGTAGGTGGAGAGAAAGGTGGCTCCATCCGTTGCCGCGCAAATATGGACAAAGTGCCAGCCCAGTGCCCTCACCGGACAGAAATAGTCGTCCCCGTTTGCTTCGTGGTGGATACAGACTACTTTCCACCCGTTCTTTTGATTATCCAATTTTAATGTGACGCCATCCGCCGACAGGATGGCCCATGGTGGCGCTAGCCGGCTAAGTTGGCGGAGGTGCCCCTGTTTATCTTTCCGGAAGAAAGTCACATCTCGCATACAGAATTGTGTTGTCTGTTTAGTCTCGTTGCGTGAGCCTTTTATCGTGTACTCACCTACGTGGAGAAGGTAGTAGAAGGCAATTAATGTCCAATCGCCGACTGCTTTGATGAGTTCCGACGCGCCGGGGCGCGCCCCTGTGGCCGCTAGCAGCTCCGGAACGTCAGACTCCACCGGGAGTTGTTTTGTTGTAGGTGGGTCTGCCTTACGCCAGCCTTCGAGTGTCTGTGCCAGTTGCGGGAGAAGATCCTTGGAATTCACCAACTTGGTGGGGTTTATGCCACGCTCCATTGCAATTGTCTGGCCAATGGCCGTGATTGCCTTACTGACCGTGCCAGCTGCGACTTGTTTTCTTCAACCATAGTAGCCACTTCAGACTCGTGCAGCGAATCTCGTGAGGAGCCGGACCGTGGTGTGGAACGAGGCATCCGAAAGGTAAGGCTCCACTCCCACAGCCCTGCTATAGGTGGTCCAATG
Organism: Cyclotella cryptica; assembly: GCA_013187285.1. NCBI lineage: Eukaryota > Bacillariophyta > Thalassiosirophyceae > Thalassiosirales > Thalassiosiraceae > Cyclotella > Cyclotella cryptica. The sequence continues at coordinate 203,368 of JABMIG010000032.1, forward strand.
GCGCCAGTATACCTCCCGATTTCGGGTAGTTGCCACCACTCTTCCAGCGAAGAAGCCGTCATCCGCAGCACAGAAATCACGTGCATAGATGTGGTGAAGGAAGTGCGGTATACGCTCCAAGAGCCCTGGTTTGGGACGGGAAAAGATGAATCGAACAAACGGCGCAAGTCAGTATCAGATTTACAGTGCCACTTTGGTTCACTGCCCCAAGAGCGCGACGGGATGTCAGTCATTGAGTTTTGGCAGCCCGCAATGTGTTGTGGTGTCAATGGCGACATCTGGGTGGCTTTCAGACGCAGTGCAAGGGCGCGAAGTAACTGTGCTGCCACGGCCGACCGCTTGGAAGCAAGCCACGTAACCCAACTGACCGTGGGACTGTTGTCGCTAAATAGGGCAACGTGGCTGCCCAGCCGAAGCTGGCAGACATCCTCCATTACCAGCCACAACAACAATAAACCTGCCATCTCCAGATCAGAGTTGGTGAGGCAACCCCGCGGGTTATCGGAGGTGTTGATATCCTTTTTAATGTCCTCCGGCCACTCCACACGGAACACTGTTGGTGTGCATGCTGCTTTTTCCCCCAGGATGACCCCGCTGACTACATGTTTTGAGGCATCTTTGACCCCAACAAAATCTGGCCAGTCGGTGACGAGTTCTTTGCACTGAGTGGGCAGGAGCGTCGATTCCCAGAGGAGGGTGCGGATATCCTGCAATGCGACACGTAGCAGTGCGTTTCTGTGGAGGTAGACAAAAGGAGGTTGCTTGCGTAGCAAGCAATTGTGCAAGGAGAAAGCAGTCCCTTTCCTGCTGGGATGGCGACGAATGCGTGGTGTACCTTCGCAACGACAGACTCAAATTCTGCAAACGCTATTCCCGCATGGGACGCCGTACTAGCACGTAGCCATTGGTGGAGAATGGTGAGCAGCGCGTCTCGCTTCGGTGCTTCTAGCCACAGGGTCTTGCCTTCGCCGTTGAAGGTGAACCCTAGTATAGCTTTCCTGAGGCTCCATGTGCCGTCACCGCGCTGGATCTTTTTGAACAAAATTGGGCCCTTGTCGTCTTCGTTGTTTGCTGGAAAAACATCATGAATTCTGTGTACGATCGCGTTGGCGGCATGCTGGAGTTGGTCCTGGGATGCTGGGGTGGCTAGGCTGAGGTAATCATACATATATACCTCGACGACATACTTGAAGCTGTTGCTTGTGTTGCTTGTTCGTGGAAGCGATTGCAATGCATCACTATCGAGCATCCATGGCAAGAACTTATTGTCAGCAAGAGAACCCACTGGCGTCTCCATGTATTGCATCGCCATGTCACGGCCTGTCTCGGAGGCCGTGCAGAAATAGGGAGGCGATTATATCCATCCCATTTGGAGTGACGTGGGGACGACGAGTTTGACGGGTGCGTTGGGGTCTGCTGAGGGCAAAACTTAACAGAAGTTCCATTCCTGCCCCACTTCGCAGTCCAATCACCAAAATCTGTCTTTTATATCCCATTTAGCCATGAAGATTTTGCTGTCAACCTCGGCCTCTGCAAAGGCGTGTATTATTTGGGAGAGAACATGCCCCATCTGGTCAATGGCCCCTTGTGAGGCTGTTTTTATTGAAGACTCGTTGACGGATGGGAGGTGTTTGTTTGAAAGCCGCATGCTGTAGGACAGGTCAAGTATTGCTTGAAAACCTCTGGATTTGTGAAGAATCATCGCCACCGGAGATATTTTTAACTCTTTGTGCGGGTCGTCGCGGATGTCTGCCCAGCGTACAATACATGCTTGACCTTTTTTCACCTTCTCTGCAGTCTCCCTGCGCAGTTGCTCCGCTGCCTCTCTGACCATTGCCGACGGGTGTGCTCCCTTTTTAATTGCTGCTTCCATCTCGCTCTTAGTCCAGTTTTGACCCGTTCTTGCTGGACACCCCTTTGTGGCGTATTGTAGGAGTGGGTCAGCCGCTGGATGATGTAAAGCCAGGTTAGCCAGGCACATTTCCTTTCGGAAGCGTGTGGGCCCCTGTCGCGGTGGTGGCAGGACTTGCTTGCCCTCGTGGGCCCGTCACTGTGAGTGCTCGCTTTGGGTGGCTTGTCGTTCGATGCGGTCTCTCTTGTTTTGAAGTCTCCACTTCTCTTTCGTGGTACTGGTGACCACTGCGCCATCCGCAAATGTGGGTGCTGAAAGTCAGGAGGTCAGCCTGTGTTCAGGCTGTGCTTAGTCAGGTGTGGTGTGTTGCTGTTGGAGTCAGGGTATTGGCACCTTGCCAGGGCAAGTTTGCTTGCATGTTGGCTCCTTGCCAGGGCAAGTTAGCTCACTGTTGACCGTGAGGTTGTTTTGCGGGTGCGTGTGTGGGTGTTCTCCCTGCGTGTATACTACCTTCCGTAATCAAACACAAACAACACACATGTACAGTGAAGCTGACATGACAGCACAAACGTAAACACGCAAAGGTAAAGACACAAGTTTAATACACATACAACGTCCCTTCTATTGGTTACACTGCAGTGCAACCAATGCGCATACCTTCACCATCGTTGAGTAAGGCCTGCTTTGTGATCCCCAGGATATTCGTCTTCTGCTTCTTTTCGATTGCTCTGCCGCATGACTCCATGATGGCTGCCTCCATTGGCGGTAGTGTACGTTTTTTTGTGAGCACCTTCGCCACTGCTGCCCGTGCCGCCCTCAATACTTGTGGTTGAGGCCGGCCCGGGTGCTGCCCCTGTCACATTCTTTGTTTCTTGGGAGGGCTTCCTGAGTCCGAGCCGGGAGCCGAAGCCCGCAAGTTGTACCTTACCCACGTCTCAATTTTCTTCCACAGGGCTTCTGCCCATTCGTTTGAGATCTTTTCTGGTGGTACATGTCCTTTCCGAAGGTGGCAAGGTCAAAAAGTGCATCTTCCACAGATGTGGTTGAAACAGATCATGTTGTGGCCCTTATTGTCAACGAAGTCGGGCAAAGTTGGTAAATCCTCCCACCTTATGTTTGCCGCTTGCAGAATCTTTCCGAACATCATACTACCCTTAAACGTTCGATGGTATTCGTCTAGGTGTCGCCGTAGCACCGGGTGCACATGTGCTAGTTTGTCGCCAGTGTTTTGAGTCGGCGCCTGGAACATAGGTGGTGGCCCCGGTGCCTATGGGCTGCTGGTACATGAAGCTGCCACCTCCTGCTGGTGCCGGCACCTGTGGATAGGGCCACGTCGCCAGACCCCATGGAACGCCGTTGAAGCCCACGCGTTGTCCTGCTATTCCCTCGCCCCGACGCATGTCTTGTGCTAGCCCTTGGGTCAACCATTGCAATGGGATGTTCCTGTTGATGGGCTCTTGCCACCGTACGTTTGGGTAGATGGCCTCAAGCAGCGATGCTGGGAAGGGGATTTGGTCTTGTGGGAGGCGGAACTTGTCAGGGTGGAGGCGCTTGTTGAAATAGCCCCTGCTGACGTCTAAGATGGCCCATACTATCTGACGGCAGAGCATGGCTGAAAAGTCAAGGCGCTTTTCTTCAACGTCGGCATCCTTCATGATGCCGTACAGATTCCACACTTTCTGAAAGTGGTCGCACGTTGGGCCGAACAAGACGCTGAGAAGGCTAGCATAGGTAGCAATCAGCAGTCATAGTTCATGAAAGGTTGTCGATGTGTGCCTTGGGTCACTTGCGGACACCTTGAACGCCTCCTCGAGCGTCCTGTTGCCCTTTGATTCCATCAGAGCCTCCTCTCGCTGAACCAATAGTTCCCTCTCTGCCCCACTCACTGAACGGCAGGTAAGTATGGAGAGCCCGGCCCCTGCAGACTTGTATACCGCTGTGCCCCAGGGTTGAACTTTAAATCTACCAGATCGTCCAGGGTTTTCTTCCCCAAAAAGACCCCGCCATCGATCTCACAATTGTTCATTTGCGCAAATGATTGCATCCCTTCACGCAGGTTTGCTCACACTTCCTTCGGTTTTCTGGCTGATTGGAATGTCAGCCAAATCTTGAGAAGGAGGCGCGGCTCGCTGACACCGCAAAACCCTTGCAGTGCGGCCAATTTGTATTCGCTGTAAATGTATTTTGTTGTGTTGGATAGGGCCGAGCTGGTGCCACCGCTCGTGCCTTGTTTTGCTGTGTTGAGGGCCTCTACTACTGCCCTTAGCGTCTCCGCAGTCTGCAGGGCTATGCCCTCCGTGGCTCGTCTGTCGGAGGAGTCCCCTGGAGGTGCCTGCCGTGCTCGGGGTACAGTGTGCTGCTGTGTTCCCATAGTGGCGTTGAGGCGGGCCTTTGCCCAATCCTGAAAAGTGGGGTCGAATGACAAAATGGGATCAATTTCCATGCTCAGGGCACTCTTCGTGCCGTAGCTGGAGTGGGCGGCCCCCATTGCGCATAATTTGACGAGTTCAGTGTCTTCTGCCACCACTGGGTATTCCTCTGAATTGCCAAGTCTCTTGGCTTCCTTGTAAACCTCCCAAGGTGTTCGCTGTTTCGTAGCAACAAACTCTGCTAACAGGGTGGGGAGGAGGAGCCCCGTAGGCACCTGCTTTGTCTGGTGAAGGCCCCCCGGCTGGTACCACTTATTGTGGGCTGCCGGCTCCGCATAAAAGGCCTCGAAATCCTCTTCCTCGAACCCCGTATTTATTCCCGGCCAGCTCCATGGCTTCTCCGGTTTCAGTGCCACCGGAATACATCCCTGCTTGGTGGAAAGGTCGCCGATGAAGGCTACCGTTTTTAGTGCTGTGTCGTCGTCAGCAAGGGGGTCAAAGAATACGGCATCGGAGTGGAAGACGTTGACAAAACGGTTTCCCGGCTGCATGAAGGCAAACAGCCGGAGGGAGCCTGCCAGTGCCTGCTCCTTAAATGCCTTTGTTCGGGCTGTGGTGCCGCCCACATCGCGCTGCCATGACCATTCCCTATGGTGGCTGCCGGCGTTGTTGCCGATTCTTGTCCTTCCGTGTTAGATGGCAGCGCGTAGCGTGCCCTGTGATACGGGCATTGCTTCCTGCGATGGCGGTGGGGATCGTGGCGGCGCTGGGGGTTCGTGGGTTGGTGGACCCTCCGCTCGTGCTGCTGGGGTTGCTGGTGCATTCGGCGGCGGCGCGTGGACAAGGAGCCACGGATCGAGTCCTTCCGTGGGTGGGTCGGGCCCCCGTGCGTGTGGGGGTTGGTTGGCTTCCTCCTGGGTCTGCGATGGCATCGCTGGGGCTGGCGTCCCCGGTGGAAGTTTGACGTTCTCGTCTAGTATGCTTGTGCCAATGGCCTTGAATGCCTCCGCAAGGAAATCTGGTTTCCCCGCCATAACTCATTTGAACTGCGAAAGAGCTAGAGTGTGTGAGTTGAGCTTCAAAGAAAGCCAAAACTAAACAAACATGCCAAAAACCACTATAATCCGCAGTTGCATTGCTTCATGGAACTGCGGCAGCTCTCAACGCAGAATGAGCTCGGTGGGCGAGCTGTGCTCACCTAGTGCTGCTGAGCTGCCGCCGAGCTTGTCTGTCCATCACCCGGATTCTTCCTGCACTCAAGGAAACACAACACGTCATGTAGATACCCCAACGAACAACTGTACGAGTCACCTCTAGCATCGAACTCACGAGACTGAACATAAGTGTTGCGTACACGTTCTTTCACGAAAAGATACGTTATCACTGACATAAATGATTTTTTCCCGCCTTACAATATTTATTTAGAGATATAATTTAAAAAACCATCCTTCACACCAGAATTCATCTGACTACGATGCAATTTGGATTCCCTGCATTCTGGTGCAAAGGATGGTTTTTGAAAACCGGTCTGACTCTTCAGAATACATCCGATGAGGATGCCTTTTCTCGAACTGGTACTTAATCTACGAATTCCCATTTACGCCAGGATGCATTTTTAAAAGTTGTCCAGGAATCAAAATTCCATCCGTTTCAGATGCTTTCTGTGTCGGCAGACGGAATCTCGATTCCCGGATGCATTTCGAAAAGCCATCCGTTTCCTCATTTTTAATCTGTAGAAGACTCAAATCACATTTTAAAAATATCACGTTAACTCCTCTGTTCTAAAACATATCATACCATCTTGCAGGCAGCCAGTGAAAATAGGACTGTTTTAAATTTTAATAGAACAGCATCCTGACCAAGACAGATTACAAATAGAGCAAAGCCACATGACACACAAAAAATAATCATTTTTTATCTGAAATGATTTGGCCCTCTTATTATTTCCTCAAAATTTGACAATCATAAGGTCTTTTTCAGTAGAAATAGTTCTCAATCAGCAAAATCGACTGTTTAGTTTGCTATCCCAATGAAAGCAACAAATTGCAGTTGCTTTTCACCATACCTCCCTAAAGGTTGCATTTTTTATTTTCATTCTAAATTAGCAGCTTTCCCTCAAACCCTCACCACAATTGACAACAAAAGAGAGTTGCGGGAAATATGATAAATGGAGAGGATAGGCGAAGGTGCAAAGGGTTCCTGTTGTGATGTTGTGATGTTTCTACCATAAAAGCCGGATTCTACTGTATATACCAGAGCATAAGAACCATTGGGGTATAAGAACAACCCAGTCAAAATGACCAACTTTGGTGAACATTTGTTTCTTTTGGCCAATTAACACACTCTGTTTGTTCTAAAGCTGTTTTCTTTTTGATTCTCCTTATCAACATCAACACCCCCCATATGTGTAGCTCCCCATGGGTCCAGATATTTGCTGAGTTATGGAATTATGACCAAAAACTTGCTACCCATCACCACACACAACACCACACATCACAACTGCCGCAGTTCTCTGCAGATTAAATTTAAGAGATCTTCGTCCAAAACATTCGCTCATGATTTCGGTCTGCTTCTCTTACCCCCTCCGTATCTCGGCATCATCATTGTGGGATTCATTGAGTGCAACAATGGACGCACATGAAATTCACATCCTGACGGCTGTGGGAATAAGCTTGTACTTGAGAGTTGAGAGAGGTGATCACGGATTTGGGATGGTGCTTTGTGTTAGGATGAAGGGCCATAAGGAATTGGCATGTTTTGTCATCCGAGATGACGGCGAAGATGGGTGCCGTGTTGCCTTTATGGCAAAGGAATACGCAGCGGGCAAGGGAGGGTTGCATTTGAATGGGACAATTGTTCGGATCGTTTACGTCAATTTACCAGACAACGAAAACAGGTCAGCACGTCGCCTCTACCACCACAATCGTGGTTACGCGGTCGAGGAAATTGTTGAATACCCCACACAACAAGATGTGATGTGATTGATGTTATAAAATAACAAATGACAATATAATTTGCAAACAAATGAAAATATAATTTGCGGTCAATCAGTTAACTTTTTGAATAACTAATAAGAAATAAATATAATTACTTCTAATCCATAATCCACTCAAATCCCTTCTTCCTCCATGCATTACGGGTTGGTTCCTCGCTGATCACCTTGTATGTATCAATGATCCATTCTGCAACCAATTTGCGAGATGGAGTTTTCGCCACACCTTCTACAATGCCGCCACCAGAATACATCCAGTCTTCCCACTGCTCCATCATCGCTTTTTTAATTGGTTGATAAGTGCCAATATCGACCGGTTGGCACAAGTAAGTGCATCCTGCCGGGATGTGCTGGACCTCAATTCCAAGGGACTGAATCCGGTTTACAATGGAACACATCATGTGCACCCAATAAGCATCAAGAACAAGCAATGACACGATGACGGGATTCCTTGTTTGCTTCCAAGGGATCAAAACATCATCGATCCATTTATGCATCATCTTTTCATCCATCCTTGCTTTGGGTTGCATAACATAAACGTAATTGTCCGGGTAAGTTTGAAACTCATTGCGCTCAATCCTTCCATTGACTTGTCCTTTAAAATCAACATCAGCTTTGGCAACTTTCCACTCGCAGTGACAGTTGCAGCAAGCATTGCGTGCTTTGTATCTGTAGTGGACAATCGCACGTGGAAAGTATTCACTCCTGTCTTCTCGAGAGTCCCGTTGGAGTGGTAGGAATAGGGAATTGGGGTCTGGTCCATATTGATGATGTCATCTGGATCCATCCCAATGATCTTCTGCCTCATCAAAGACACGAAGTGCAACGATTCTTACGTTGTTTTGTTGTGTTCTTTTTGTGTGACATGGGTAGAAACATGGTGAAGAGTCTAGCCTAAAAGATGTATCTGTTCACACATGATATCTTTGCTGTCCTTGTCTTTCCCCTTTGCCCTGAATTTGGTGGATAGATGTGCGGCCACCTTACGCAATGTCCGCATGTTCACTTGGAGACCCTGTTCCCTCAACTCAAACACAGTGTGGGTTAAATTGCTCTCAATGGCATTGAGTTTACTTGATAGGCCGGGGGGATCTTGCGACTGTCTCCTTTGATGTTGAAGGGTACCCAAGCTTTCATGGAAAGTAATTTGTCGACTTGGCAGACAGTCTTCCTCAAGCGCTTGTATTACCAATGCGGAATGCTGACTTTGTCGGAAGCAGTGCGGAGTGAATGACCGCAAAGTACAAGATCGTTGATGGAATTGAGAGCTTCTCACTTGAACTTCATTGAATACGACTTCCTTGCCTTGACTTGTTTGTTGGGTGAAGGTGACGAGGAGGTAACCATTATAATGATTATTATGACATAATTGTAACTTCTAATCTTCTAATTAAATCAATTACATTCGTCTGATAACAAAGAGCACTTCAACACAAAATTCACAAATTTTCTGACGCGGTTAAAAACTATTTGCTTAAAATACGGCCAGGGTTGAACCAAAAGAACACACTAGAAGGACAATGCTGTCAAGGCGGGTGCCTTCTCCTTTATCCATCGCATGCATTGCATTGTTTTATTTTAAAACCATTCGTACCCTGTCTTCATCAATGCGTTCCTTACAGTCTGGACTGGAATGCTTGCGTAAGTGTCAGCAAGTCATTCCGCCACCAATTTTCTTGATGGCTCTTTTGTGGCACTGCTAATTATGCCATCTTCCTGCAATGTCCAATCCTCCCACTTCTCTTTCATTACATTCTTTGTTGCTTTGTTTCCCCGACATCAACATGCTGCCACAAGAAAGTACAGCCCAGGGGGATATGGACCACGTCAATTTCAAGAGATTGGATGCAGTTCACTGTTGTACCCATTATGTGAATGTGGTACATGACCAGCACAAGAATGGAAACGATCACCGGTGCCTTTGAGTTCTTCCACTTGACAAGGACAATCCACTAGTTCATCATTTTCTTGTCAGTCCACACCTTTTGTGGCATGCATAGTGGATGCAATCCATGTATTTTCAGAACTCTTGGTTTGCTAGTTGTCTGTTTGCTGTGCCCTTGAAGATGATCAACATCTTTCTGCTGACATCAACCGTAACAGATAGAGTAACTTGCATGGTGTTGGTGGTAGAAGCACAGACATGGATTATCCTCATACTCATATCCTTTGTTTTGAGCATTTTGCCGGAATGGAAAGAGTATAGTATTGGGGATTGCTTCGTGTTGATAATGTCACATGGATCTTTTTCCGCAACCTTGTCCTTTGTAAACAGTATGAAGTGACTTGACTCTTCTTTGGTTTCTCAATAATTCCTTTGCGCCCTGTGGGTTGCTGCACAATGGGTGAGCCCAATCTTTTTGGTAAATTTTGCCGCATCTTTCTTCCACACTTCCAGGATTTTATTCCTCAAAGAAAGGAGCAAGAAACAAGCTTTTTCTCTCAGCATGCTGGTACTCATTTCTATCCCATGCTGATGGGTCTCAAAGACAAAACAAGACAAGTCCTCTTGAACACCAGACAGGACACTCACACAACAGGGATGGATGATTCAAGCCTTTCCATTTATCTTGTGCATGACAAGGGCATCTCCAAACTCCAGATCGTCCACCTTCTTGGTGGTCATTTTGAAGTGATTGTAATAAACTTGGGAGATGCCAGTTGCGGCAAAAGCTTGATGACATGAAATTCAATGGTTGTTGGCAACAAGAAGGTCAACATGTTGGACTTACTGTTGCTTCTCCTTAATGGAGATAGACTTCCTGATGAAGGCTCCACAATGTTAATACAATCAGGAGAGGAAAAGGGACATTGTTTAAGAAGAACTGTCAAAACCATCCTGTAACTTTGTGTTATGAAATATGAATTGATTTAACCACTAAAATCATGAAAATGGCAAGATGAGACTAACCAACATCCTATCAAAATGTCATTGAATGTGGGACCCAGTTGAAAGCATGTAGCTGTGATCCATTTCAGAGGATGCATTAGCATCATGTTCCAAAGAATGTGGACCTTGTCTTTCAAGCAATTACAAAGACAAAATAAGTAAATACATTCAGATCATACCTTTATCATATGAGATATGTAAATTCATTTGGAGAGATTATACTGTAAGAGTACTTTCCTGTATCAAAAGAAAATGTAAAAATATTAATTGCCAGGTGCCAGTGCAGGATGTTTTGGTCCCATCTTTTGAAGCTACTGGATGTAATGAACACTACCATGATATCTTATTAGTGCCCAAGCTTGGGGAGTCTTTTGCTATGAAGCAGTGTATTGATCCTAATGAACACTCTTTAAGGTGTGAATGAACAGTGCTTTGATGCATCCTTATGTGTCAACAAGATTTCAAAGGTAAAGGAAGGTATAATGTGCACATTGTGTAGATGTGTTTGTTATTTGTTGCTGTGAAATTTGTCATGACAAAGGTCAGACTTTAACATTGGTGAAGAAATCCAATAGTAGAATAGAAAGAAAGACTGCCAAAAGTTGTTCTGTCTGTAAGATTCACATTGTTAAATTCTGTTTGTAGATGTCCATAACAGTGCAGCTACAAATCTTCATATTTGCAGTCCTTGAACTGCTACCTAACCAATTGAAAAAATGATGGGTTGACAGACATCAAGACACGGTTTGCTATTTTTGGCCTATTTTGGTCGCTTTCTGCAAATGGTCGCAGGATTTATCAGTTTATATGTTATAAATTGAATCCAAAATACTATCCTGTTTCTATAAAATTCATTTTTATTATTTTATTACCCCATAAAACATTCATTCATGGCATCATCCTAGGGTGGGTGAAGGGTGGGTGAAAAAAACCAGTGCATGGCAGCATGCCCTGTGGAAAAAACCCAGTAGGCACTTCATCCGCGCAATTATGTATATAACACTGTCTCAAACATAACACATTTTGCGTGGACAAAGAGAATACAAACGTCATATTATACACACACCAAAAATCATGAAAAAAAGGCATGTGTGTTGCTAACCTTTGCTTGGCCAGTAATACCTCAGAACACATATCTTCGCACGATGATATACATAACAACGTCACAAATATCACCTTTTGTGCGGTCAAAGAAAAGACATGTGTTATGTCAAAATCTCATCAAGATTCGCACAAAGGTATGTATGTAACAAATTTATAAACATACCTTCGTTACGAATTCATCAGCGCGATTATGTATATAACACTGTCTCAAACATAACACATTTTGCGTGGACAAAAAGAATACAAATGTCATATTATACACACATTCAAAAATCATGAAAAAAATGGCATGTGTGTTGCTAACCTTTCCTTGGCCAGTAATACCTCAGAACACATATGTTCGCGCGATGATATACATAACAACGTCACAATCGATCAATACTGGGGGGCGTAAGTTCCTGCCATTCCAAAAATATTGCGACCATAATGCAGTGTTAGGTCCCCTGTGCAACCCAAAAATATCAACACCATGATGCGGCAATCCAAAACTGGAGCCATCCCAAAACATTGACACCATCCAGTCACACATCCAAACATGCCGAAAGCATTTTACTGTGTAATCCAAAAACATCAACACCATGGAAAAGCTCTATCTTCATGTTCCCCGAGCAATCCAAAAAATTTGACACCAAGATACATTGTCATCTTCAAAAAGGCTTCGAGACATCTTCCTGTCACAGAACCAAAAAATATCGATACAATTTTTCACGGCGCGAATCCAAAAATATTGGCACCATGATTCAGCAATCTCTTTAAAACATCAAGAAATCATCCCATCGCTCATCCAAAAATATCAACACCATATTGGCTGGTGTGTATCATTAAACATGGAGTAATCAGTTGGTACTCACCTGGCAAATATCAAACGAACCATGTTAAATACATAACCCCGTTACAAACATACCACTCTCCCCGTTCCATCATTTTTCCAATGCTCAAAACCTTTTCCATAGTTCATGTTATACATATATAATTAATTTACAAAAATCCCAACATTCTCACCTTTGATGAAATAGGTTTTTACATAAGATCAATGTTAGGAAATGCCAAAGTGTCAAAACTGCTTTTTATATTCATAACAATTTCATGTACTTGCCTTCACTGCAAACGAAAAACACCGGTAACCTCCCCGTACACTTGCAAAACGTCGGAGTGTGCGGGGAGGTTACCGGAATTTCAAGAGTGTACGGGTGGGTTACCGGTTTTTTTATACATTACTTAAGCCGCATTTTCGTTTATCACGCTAAGCTTTGAAGCAAAAAAATCTTCCAAGTGGTTGTTTGTTTCATGACTCACATTTAGTGAATCACGAGTTGTAAACAGCAAGATCACCTGTTGGGTCTAGTTTTGGTTTCAATTCTAGGCTTGATCTATGATTTCATTTGGTGAGTGCGTTTTGGGCCTATTCATATTTTCAAAATATGGTACTACCAGAAGTGACTGCGCCAAAAATAAGAACACAACATAAGAATAATAAGTGGGGCTGAAAATTTTTGCGTAGTGTGTCTATGTGTTTGTTACTTATTCCTTTGTATCACATCACCTAGTTCTTGTGTGGCATATTCGTATGATAAAACAGTTTAGTATATCTACGTATGGTACCATACTACAACAATGGTGCTTGACCCAGACACAACTGTAGCAGTGCGCCCTCTCACTGCTTTCACATCACACATGTGTATTTTTTTCAATTACATCACTGATACCTCACCGGCCCATGATGGGAACGGCCCAAACTCAGTCCACAGACTGAGTTATCCCTCCGCCTTGCACCGCCGTGTTGCCAACAACAATTGGCAGCGGCGGTATATTTTGGGGTGAGTAATCACGATTTCATCTTGTTCTACAATATTATACTCACCACACGGCCAATTTTTTACAATTAATTAGTTGCAGGCCTGCCGGCGAAATCGCGAAACTCAGTCCACAGACTGAGTTAGGCATTCCCATTTGCACCGCCGTGTTGCCAACAACAATTGGCAATGGCCGGTATATTTTGGGGGTGAGTTTTCATGAACTCACCATTTTTCTCACTATAATACTCACCACACGTCCATTTTTTCCAATTAATTAGTTACAGGTGTACTGGCGAAATCCCCAAAACTCAGTCCACAGACTGAGTTAGGCATTCCCATTTGCACCGCCGTGTTGCCAACAACAATTGGCAGCGGCGGGTATATTTTGGGGTGAGTTTTCATGAACTCACCATTTTTCGCACTATAATACTCACCACATGTCCATTTTTTCCAATTAACTAGTTACAGGTGTACTGGCGAAATTGCGAAACTCAGTCCACAGACTGAGTTAGGCATTCCCATTTGCACCGCCGTGTTGCCAACAACAATTGGCAGCGGCGGGTATATTTTGGGGGTGAGTTTTCAGGAACTCACCATTTTCTCACTATAATACTCACCACACGTCCATTTTTTTCAATTAACTAGTTACAGGTGTACTGGCAAAATCGCGAAACTCAGTCCACAGACTGAGTTAGGCATTCCATTTGCACCGCCGTGTTGCCAACAACAATTGGCAGCGGCGGGTATATTTTGGGGTGAGTTTTCATGAACTCACCATTTTTTGCACTATAATACTCACCACACGTCCATTTTTTTTCAATTCACTAGTTACAGGTGTACTGGCAAAATCACCGAAACTCAGTCCACAGACTGAGTTAGGCATTCCCATTTGCACCACCGTGTTGCCAACAACAATTGGCAGCGGCGGGTATATTTTGGGGGTGAGTTTTCATGAACTCACCATTTTTCTCACTATAATACTCACCACACGTCCATTTTTTTCAATTAACTAGTTACAGGTGTACTGGCGAAATCGCGAAACTCAGTCCACAGACTGAGTTAGGCATTCGCTTTGGACCGCCGTGTTGCCAACAACAATTGGCAGCGGCGGGTATATTTTGGGGGTGAGTTTTCATGAACTCACCATCGTACACTCGAGTGTACCGGGAGGTTACCGGTGTTTTTCGTTTGAAGTGTTTTTTAGATGATAGAATGTCATGTCATTTTCATCTTCTTGCTTTCATCTGGAGAGGTAGCACCCATAAATTTACACACAAAATGATGTTATATACATAAAACTTGACATACATAATAGACTTACATATGCAGCAAGTTATGTACATAACAAATCGATGTATCGATTTTGCGCAAACAAAGGAGTATTGCAGTTGTGTTAATAAAATAAGGCGCGTGATGTACATAAACAATTGATATACATGAAAAAGACGTACCTGTGCAGCGAGTTATGTACATAACAAATCGATTTTGCACAAACAAAAGGAGCGTGACAGTGGAGTTGTGTCAATAAAATTTCGCGACGATTGCGTAAAAGCGACTTCCCCAATGTGACACGTCCAAATTGGGAGTCATTCCGAATCGTTCCGTGAGGCGGCCAGGCTCATCTTCATCAGCGTCGTTCCGATTCGTTCCGGAGGCCGCCATGCTCATCTTCTGCGACCACTGCTCAACTGTAAAAACATTCATGCTGCACAGGAAAAAACAGTCACAGCAAGCACATTTCACGATCCACTCTACCAAAAAGTTGTCCCTTCAAGATGCCATCATGGTGGTATTGCATCATCACAATCCGATACATGCCAAAACAATCATTTTGCTCATTGTTCATTGTCGGTCATTCTAATTGGCCTGATATTTGCATGGTGGTGGAAAGCAGTTCTGGAGCAGCCTGCATGCAGCGTGGGTATGGTACCATTAAGGTGGTACCTACCATACAAAAAAATTAGCGATGTGGCACAAATAAGTGAGCAACCAATGGATATTTAAAATGTGTGCACGAAAACTGGCATTTTTGTTTATCAAAACCTTCATTCCCTAATATGTGTAGATGCGTGTAGTATGATATTTTTAGTATTCATGTACGTATGTGAATATGCATACCCCATGATTATGTATATAACAATTTGAATGCTTACAGGATGGTTGTTACGCAGCATGCAAGAAAAGTGTGATTAAATGATATACAGACATAAATAAAAAATAAACTGACAAATTTGTTGAATTCGTTAAAAAATTTGTGTTCACTACTACCCTCTCCTAGTGAACAGGATTTACATAACCCATTAGCTTATATTCAGACATGTATAAAAATGTATGTTATTGCCCTTGTAGTATGGGTTTCAAACCAGATGCTTTCTGATATTTATTGCCACTAACTTCAATTTAATATATTATATAGGCCATTTGTCTTGCGACCATGTGCAGAAAGCGACCAAAATAGACCATAAATATAAAATACCCAAGACACCATGTGTGCAAAGGAAATATCTTATGGGAGTATCGGTGCCAATAGTGGTAACAGGAACAGAAGGCTAGGTTGCAAATTACTTTTTTGTTACTGTCACAGAAACCCCCAAAATATTACTATCACAGTAATCATGGTAATTCCCCATAAAGAAGTGTACATTCCCCAGTAATTTTTCAGTAAGAGTAATATCAATTTCCCTAACCCCAACCCTGTTTTTTGTTTGACAGTACTTTTGCTGTGACAAGAACCACCTTCCCTCCAAAAAAGGCAATATTACCCGCGGGAATCCTAAATTACTGGGGAATTACTGGGTAATTTGCAAGTTACACAGAAACAAGGAGGGAAGGGATAAGCGATGAACTACCCAATTTGCCTGACTACAACACAGGTGCAACATGTCCAAGGGATGGTGGTGCATTGATGGACACAAGTCCGGACAACAGACAAAACACTGAGAGTTGAAAAGGGATCAAGGCTGAAGAGATGAGGGCACCCCTACAAGATAAGGATAGGCCATTGCAAATGGTTGAATGGTTTGGTGATGGTCAAAATTTAATTGCCCCTGTAATAGTGATACATCTGATTGATTCGTTTGATTAATATAGAGAGGATTTTGTGTTTTTGCTCTTCCATGTAGCACAAACATCAAAGCATAAAGAAGTAAATGAATGTTCTGTAATGTCTAGAAGCAGTATATATTTGTGGTGATGGAGAGAATCATTGGAAGCCTTTGCTTTGTAGTTGACACTGGTTTGGTTTGAGCATATCTGGGTGGAACACTATATGCATGGTGCTGGAATAATGTGAGTGGTATGACAGTCATGATTCTTTCAGCATCCATGGAGTTTTTTATTGTTATATTGCATGATGATACTTCATCTCCTCAGCATGGCAGTTGTGTCAGTCACATTGCATCATGTGCTGATGATGTATTTTTTGTGCCCAATAATGTCAAAATGTGTACAGACAGCGAAACAAAACGTTTCCATTTAGGTAGCTTAGTCACTAAAATGTAATTGTGTAAGAATAAGTGTTGGCATTATCGGTTTGTATCTGACAAGTTACAAGGGCGGCAAGGATAATTTTTTGATTTCACTAATTTTGGCAAGGATTTTTTATTCTTGAATCAAAGATATAAAAATATGAATAAGGTTAAGGGGGCTAGCATGTGTAGCCAAACTGGCAATGGAGATTCTCCATGGTAAAAATCCATCAATGCAGAAGACAACAAGAGCTCTAGGAAACACATGTATTCTTGGGTGATACTTTTTCCAAAAAATCATAGTTAGAGAAAGTTTGTAACAATAATAATTATCAACGTCATCAACTATTGTACCTACATTTAATTAGAAAAATAGGAGTCGATATGACTTGACCAAGAGGTATACTAGTGTAGTAAAACAATGTTGTTGAACTTGCATCATGATTAAAGTTACTGAAGCACTCACTGTTTGAATTATTGAGTTCTTTCAAGTCATCTGTGCCTTAAATGTAATACATCTTGGTACAGGATAGCTACCGTCAACTCTCAGATGAGCTGGTAATATTGTCGTGTCATTGTCATAGTGCTCAACTTTCATTTCCCATAGTTTGAATGGAGAATGTATGTTACCATTTGTTAATACAGAGAGTTTGCTTGGTTGGGTCCCATGGTTGTCATCATGGACCAGCAAACACAACATTCAGTGAAAGGAAAATAGTAGATAAGGGGTATGCAGTCTATTTCTATGTGACCAATAAAATGCTTACTTTTTAAAAACTAAGTAAGAAATTATGAGTAAAAGTCCAGTAGAGCATTATGACAAGACAGTTTAGGGGGTCAAATTAATCTGGTTTATCATAGTATGTTATAAAGTGGATGTAAATGGCCTTCAATGGGCATTGTTTTGTCTTCTGTAATGATGTCTCTTACATTGTGCATATATGATCAGGTTTTTTGTAAATGAAGTAAGCACAATGACTATGAAATTTGAGAATCAAGTCCCATCACTTGGACATGCCTCAAACCAGCTCGTAATAATGTAAAAGATTCCAACTCACTCATAACTCATTTACAACCAATAGACAAGTCATCTACATGTCACCTACAACTAATCCACAAGACTTGCACACTTTCCTTGTCAGAACTTTTCATGAACCCATTTTTCATCCATCTATATTTTTGATGGGTGTGAGAAATTGTGCTTGTGATTTCTTAGACACACACCCATTTTTCAATCTAACCCGCCAACAGTAGGATTCCCTCACCATCAAGAATGGGCCATCTTACACATCATCCCTATCAATCATCTCAAACCAAAAAGGACATAGCCATACACTGTCTCTGTATATATCAAGCAGCCTAGTTCATTGACTAGTGGCTACAATGGACAAGATTCTGCTTTGCATAAAAATTGGGATGAATAGCATTGTGAATGGGCAACACGCAGCATTGTGTGTGGACCCATTGTCATCAGCAGCATCATGGCAATGCGCAGCATTGTTCATTGAGCATTGATATTCAGGTGAGCATTATGACCTGTTCCTGTTTGCCAATGCATCACCACACCTTGTCGATGCATTGTCTCTCCTTTTCAATGCAGAATTGCTCCTTGAACTGCTCATAGATGCATTTTTCCTCATGATGCCATTGTACCTGGCACCTGGACACATCATTGGCACTCAAGCTACATTCAAGCAATGATTCCTTGTCAAATTTTCATCAACTGGCTTCATCATTCTTTGCATGGTTATTGTGGGATCTTCAAACATTGCAGTAGCTCAGGGCATCATTGTTTATCCTTCCTTGCTCACAATAGTCATGTCTCCATCAAACATAACAATCAAACAGAGTGGTTTGGTGCCTTGAGATAAGTCAGCCTTTGTTTGCTTTGGAGAAGTATCCCATTTATTACTAAAGAATTACCAAAACAATGAGCATTATTAGTCCTAATCAAAGTTCTGCATGCCTCATATGAATGTGCAAGAATAGGGGTATGGCAATACTTGTCTTGAATAAGGGCGACATTGCATGGGGTGTGATCATTCTCACAAAATAATCCTACCTTTGATCAATGTCACCCCTCCACAAATAGACAAAGGTTGATCCATCAATAAATCTCCCTCTTTCTGTCCGCAACAATCTATTATTTCATTCTGAAATGAACCTATAAACAAACAATATCAAACATTAGCAAAACTTTACAATGACATGAACAGACTACTTTGAAAATATGAGTACATTTTAAATAAAACAAAAATTTGAGATTAATAACCATCAATTTATAGATGGCAGCAAATTAGGCTGCATCATGTTTTGCTCTGTATTTTCTGCACTGTGGTGAAGTTAATTGTCCAAATATTTTCAAATATGCTTGTAAGATGAAGTACACTGAATTCGTACTTTCTGCATCCAAGCAAAGTTGGTTGTCTCATTATTTTGCATATACTGATATTAATTGTCAATTGTTTTTGTTGCGGCATTTTGATTACTGCATTGGGCTTATGGATAATGAGTGATCATAGGATATCAAGGAAATTAAAAGAACAAGTGTGAGAAATTTGAGTTTGGCAAATATTCAAAGAATCAATGGATTCCTACTGATGTTTTAGTTTAGATTGTACGGGGTTGGGTAGGCATTCAGTTGGTGGTGGCAATACATCAATTCATGTGTGGGTTGCAAATCAAGAGGCTGTTGAAAAGGTGGTGGCTGCTGTCATCAGCATTATTGTCAGTGTCCTCATGTTGCAATGTGTTGTCTTGTTTGCTACAAGCTGCTTGACTCCAAGTAGGCATGATCATAGTGGAAATAGTTGTGACATTGGATTGTTTTCTTGCACTGTTTTTCAGTGTTGTGATCTGTTATTGTTGGTCTTGTTATTTCTGTGTTGTATTGTAATTGTTATCTCCAGTATTGTGGTTGTATTTTTCCTTCTTTAGGTTTCAGCATGCTTAAATTGCAATGGGAGCTGAATGAAAAATTACTGGGTGGAATTGAAAAAGCCATCTCTCCAAGTAAAAAAACGGAACTATAATTTTTCACCAGGCACATGGCCCTATATGCTTTTGTTGTGAGGACAGTGTGAGCTATTGCTCCTCAGGATTCATTCTGTGGGCTTACATCGTGGCATTGAGCAGTGGCAGCAAATGCAGCCATACCTGTTGCTGAGGCCAGAGGTGGTCTATTATGGTACAGTAGCTGGCTGCTGAGATGTTATCATCTCATACAGAAGTCCGAGTTTTATCTTTGGGAGACGGAAAAGTGAGACAGAGGGAAGTTTAGATTTGGGACATTACTCCCTGCAAAATCAAATGGTTTAATATCAAATCCATCCAAATCAAGTCACCTAGAAGTCACCAACAACTGACTCATAATTCACTTGTAACTAGTTCGTAATTCATTCATAAGTCATCTGCAGGGAATCTGTCTTACATATCTTGTGTATCATCCTGGGACTCCTTTTCAGAAAAGATTACAAGCAGCTGTTCAAAGATTTTCTATGAGTTTGCTAGCATTTTGAGGAGTAAAGTCAGAGGAAACATGAGTAGGTACCCATATGTACAAGAAACTGAGTGGAATGGGAAGTTAGCACGTGAACTGTGCTCATTTCACTCACACCAGGTTTAAGGGAAATATATGCCCAACATTGACAGGAAATCTGTGCCCTGTCTTTGGTATTACTATGTTATATGTGTATAGTTACAAAGTACAAGTTTAACTGTGACACTGTTGCATTACATCACACAGCAAAAGAAAACATACTAGATTCTACAGAATCCAAAAAATATAAAATCATGACACAATACTTCTGCACCACGGCAATTTCTGCCGCTGCCATCACATCAACTTGTTCATGAAAAATACCACTGCCACACCAGCTTTGCCATGATTTCCCTCACCAACACATAAGCTGCAACCATCCTGCCGCTTGGTTTCGTCTTATTTTTGTTATTTTTCAGGAAAGTGCACCATTTTTACCATGTGATTTTTGCTAGACAAAGGCCATCACAACAAAACACAGGACAGATGGGAAAACTGCCAATGTAAGTTGTTTTTGTATTATGATGGATCCCCCTCAACACAGCTACATATTCTCCTCATGGATTTTTTTCTGCTTGAATTCTGGGTCCTCCTGTGTCGTCTTACATTAGTGTGGACAGGAACTTTCATCCGCCAAACAATGCATCACAGAAATTACAGGTGATTGCTCTTCCTCCTCAGACAACAAACAAATCAACAACCGGCCTGGATAAGTTATCATGATGGAAATGTGGGTGTCATTGAAACCAAAACAAAGTGTCAACAATCCATATGGCTCTCTCAAGTATTGTTTTTAAAAACTTAAGGAACTTGTTCAAAATTGAAATGTTGTCATTGAGGATGGATGCATGATAAGTTTTCTCTATTGTTGTATCATGCTCATGTACAAGTATATATCCTGAAAATTCATTCTAATATCAGCTAATATTGCATGCACTTAATAAAATTGACTTCAGAGAACAGACACCATACATTCAACTATCAATTGTCATGTGTTCCCATTTCTCTTCAAATGTTGTTGCTTTTTCTGTTCCTTCAAATTGGAAATAAAAACAAATGAATGAATTAAATCAGACAAATATCCAACTCTTTTTTGTTTTGCAGTACTGCTAGACTTCCATACTGATGACCAATTCTCATTCTCATGTCTTGTTCTTTAACAACTGATTGATGTGCCTGCTTGTATCAATATTATTATTGCACTGAGGATGAATGGATGAGATAATGGATGACAGCAGGACCAAGAAATGGCTATTGCTGTTGTGATGGGTGTATGAGGATGCTGGGTGCTGTCATCTGTAGTGCAGCAAATACCCTCCTCACAATGGAATGTTGCCAAAGTTACCACTCTCATGGCCTCCAAGATGCTGAAAGTTACACGGTCTTATTTAGCCTTGGAAGCCCTTTTCACAAGAGCCTTAAGCTCTTCCTCATTCCTAGTCCGGTTAGGAGAGAGGCAACACAATGTTGTTGAGATTATTTTTGGAAAGGGAGAAGTAATTCACTGTGTAACATGGGTACACAACATGAGGGCCACATATTTTTCTAGACGATCCACGTTTGAGCAAGATTTGGAATGACAATCAGTGATGGAAACCCCATTGAAAAGATGGATTTGTAGTATTTCCTACAAATCAGCCTCCTAGCACTGTGAAAAAGTTATAGGCAGTCCGCAAAAATTGAGGAGAGTCATATTTTTATTACAAAGGGGGCATGACACTACTACAGTTAAACTGATACCATTGGATGAAAAAGTCGATATGTTAGAAGGTAGCCACAAGTAACAAAAATAACTTTACCTATATATGCCATGAGATATAAGAAGATACAATGCAAAGGAAAACACCGGTAACCTGCCTGTACACTCAAGTGTACAGGAGGGTTTACTGGAATCCCCCGGAACGGTGTATTCCGGTAACCCCCTGTACACTTCTTTAACCAAATGGTACACTAGTGTACTGGAGTGTTACTGGAGTGTACAGGTGGGTTACCGGAAATTGCAGATCTAAACCAGTGTTTGCAATTATTTCTCTCTACGTGGGATTTGGTATTTTTTACAGGAAAACGGACTTCTCAGTTTATAGAATCGATATCAATCTAAATAGTGGCTACAACTGCATTACTTAGTAACTAAAAAGTGTTAACCGGTTCAATGAAAATTAGCTGTAGTGAAAACATTTGTCAAAAAGGTCGAGTTCATAAGAACTCACCCTGAAATTAGTCTTGCCGCTGCCAATCGTTGTTGACTAGACTGCAGCGGTAGGCAGGATGCCAAACTCAGTCTGTGGGCTGAGTTTCAGCCATTCCCATGGTGGGCCTGAAAATATTAAATTGAAAATTAGATGTAGTCAAAATAATTGTATAAAAAGTCGAGTTCATAAGAACTCACCTTGAAAATTTACCCGCCACTGCCAATTGTTGTTGGTCAGACAGCAGTGGTAGGTGGGATATCAAACTCAGTCTGTGGGCTGAGTTTCAGCCGTTCCCATGGTTGGCCTCAAAATATTAAATTAAAAATTAGATGTAGTCAAAACAATTGTATAAAAGGTCGAGTTCATAAGAACTCACCTTGAAAATATACCCACCACTGCCAATTGTTGTTGGCCAGACGGCAGTGGTAGGCGAGTTGCCAAACTCAGTCTGTGGGCTGAGTTTTGGCCATTCCCGTGGGGGGCCTGTAAATATTTAATTGAAAAAATTGACGTGTGCTGAGTATAATAATTGAAAAAATTGCGAGTTCATAAGAACTCACCTTGAAACTTTACCCGCCGCTGCCAATTGTTGTTTGCTAGATGGCGGTGTTGGGCGGGATTCCCAACTATCAGTCTGTGGGCTGAGTTTTGGCCATTCTTGTGGTAGCCCTGTAAATATTTAGTTGAAAAATTGACGTGTGCTGAGTATATTAATTGAAAAAAGGGCGAGTTGATAAGAACTCACCTTGAAAATATACCCGTGACTGCCAATTGTTGTTTGCTAGATGGCGGTGTTGGGCGGGATACCAAACTCAGTCAGTGGGCTGAGTTTCAGCAGTTCTTGTGATGGGATGGCGGGGTATCAATGTAATTGAAAAAAAATGGAGATGAAGGGATAGAAGTTAGAGTGCACCCCCTCTACAGTTGCTGCTGGTGCAGGCACTGTGTTATAGGTATGGTATGGTATTGTACCATACCATACTGTAGGTATATAAGTAGTATTTTGTGATGTGTGTACCTTGTGTTCATTTTTTTGGCGAAGGCACTTCTCATAATACATATTCCTAACTATCAAGTGTATAGTATAGTATAATATATTATAATATATTAGATGCTGTTATCATGACGTTAAGAATAATAATAGGCCTAGCCAGTGAATCAAGTACTTGTGGGGCGGGAATTCTCAACATTCGTATTTAATTCCTATATGGAGGGGGTTTAAAAATTGGCAGAACATGTATAAAACCAACTGATTTGTAAATAAAAATAGGAACAATAAGCTGTCACCAAAAAATTCAAAAGCCAAGCCTAGAATTGCCACCAAAAATAGACCCAACAGGTGATCTTCCTGGTTGTAACTTGTGATTCGCAAAATGTCAGTCATGAACTACCAATATGCCACCCGTACACTGGGAAGTCTTTTTGCTTCAAAGCTTAGCGTGATAAATGAAATTGCAGCTTAAGCAATGCATAAAAAATCCACTAAGCCACCTGCACACTCTTGAATCCTCAAGTAACCTGCCTGTACACTTTGATGTTTTGAGACTGTACAGGCAGGTTACCAGTGTTTTTCTTTTGCAGTGTACAATTTATATGACATACACATCATAACACTTTTGCAGCAAGCTAGATAGAAGAACAATCGTTAAAACAGAGGAAGAATTAAGTTTACACATAAGATGGCTTGTCAACGATTGGTTAATGGTCGCATGCCCCTTGCATGCGAACACGCCCATTTTAGAATTAGTTACAAATTTTAAGGTAGACAAACATTAAAACATCATGACTACCCATGTACATTTAAAAGCCCCGTAGTCAGACCTTGGGTATGAGATAGAGATGATCCTCCATTTCACTTTGCCCATGCCATTGTTATTATATCTCAGCCCACAGATTGAGTCTGAATATGCCACCACTAGCTGCTCCCCCTCATGCCAACAGTGATACCAACCCGCACACACAACAACAACATAGAAAGCTGGGGCCAGGGGCAATAGGTGAAATAATGATTCATTTTTGTATTTTACATTGATTTTTTACAGCAGCTCACAATTTATTCATTTCAAGTAAAAAGCTCCCCCTCCCTGCATGTCTTACAATGGAGTTGATTTGTTAAAGTATAATTAAGTTAATAATTCAAGTTAACATGGTGTGGATTTTATCGTAATGTAATATTAACACTTGATTTTTCAATTAGTAAAGCACTGAAGTGATGAAAGCGGTCATTGCTGATGAATGTCAGTAGTGACCAATGAAGTCTGTATGTTGTAACTTGCGCGAATCACAAGTAGCAACCCAAGATAGGGATAAGTGTCAACACATTTGTTTTGTTTGTATTTACTTGTATACAGTACCGGGAAATACTTACACCAAAGTAACTAATAACATACACCACTGTGACTTTCCCTGATACTTTCCTAACTCTTTTTTGTTACAATTAAGTACATAGTCTTACACTCACACAGACGGAGTTGCTCTCAGACATACGTCAAACAGAAAAATAAATAATGTACAGGTGGTAATACCCATCTCGATCGTTGAAGTACCTGTTATGGCAAAAGTGAAAAAACTGTCTCACTGAGGAGGAGAAGGATATGGAGAAAAGGGGCTCAGTTTCCAATAAAAATCTTTACAATGACTACCCAGGTATCTCAAACAAAAAATAATTACTTACAGGTAATTGCATTTCAGAGCATAATAAGGTGGATTTTTACCTTTATAAGTCAATATGAAAACAGTGTCTCAGTGAAGAATGAGGAGAATGAGGAGTAGTTTTTTAGAATATAATCATCATTTATATAATGTTATTGTTACAGGTCATCTTGCGTCATAAGATTAAAATTCTAGAATTTATAAAAAAAGAAACTATTTCTTTTTATTTAAGTTGACTTGTAGTATTTATATATACTAAAGCTTGCGTTCAAATCCACATTCATATGAAGACAATTTTTCAGTTTCTGGATTTTGAACAACAAAAATATATGAAAAAAATATTATAACAACAGACAATAAAATAGCAACAAAAACAAAAATTAGAATTACAGCAGCTTCAGTTAACATTGATGCAAATAATAATAATAATATCATCTGACATTGACCTCAGTTTCTTACACAACTCAATTGTTAAAAAATCTTGAATCCCCATGTACGTTTCTCGGTTCTTGTTATGGTACTTTACTCTAAAAAGTGCCAAAACCCGGTTCCTGCTGAGTATATATTATCGGTTGGTGACACAACAGGGTAGTTTCACCCTATTAGAGTGAATCTACCCTATCGGCAGATGCACGATTGAGTACTGTTCCAATTGGTCAATCTTTAAGCCAATAATGCATCGTATAGAACACTATACTGAGAAGGACCACCAGAAGTTTAGTGGTCAAATGCCAGTTGCATGATTGACCTTTTATTCACTGAACCAGCACTATGGGGCGGTTCTGTCATGGTTTTGCTCACAATTTTTTTCTTTGCCGAAGTCGTTGGCATCCACCTGGTACAAAATCTACGTGTATGTCTACGTAAAAAAGCATCACAACACTGACACCATGCCACCGAATCGGAAGACTCTCGGCGTCGGCGAAGTGCTCCGTTCTGCTGAGCTACCTCCGTCCCAGCGCATCAATTGACCAGCGCTTTCCCAACAAGGTTGCGGGACAGCGGCTGTGTGATTTGGTTGCCGTTCGCATGGGAGAGGTGACGCGAAAGCGGCAACAAGTTCCTTGCTTGCTTTTCAAGTCCGAATCGTTCCCGGACGTGGAACTTTACGCTGCAAAGCGTTACGTCAAGGTTGTTGAGGAGGGCCCGTCCGATTTGTTCTTTGACGTTGCTCCTCCTTCTCCTGAAACTCCCCAAGGAGAAGTCGCCACGGAGGAGAACGAAGGCACAGAGTTCGACTTTCGACGAACTGGGGATGCGGCCGAAGACATCAGAACTGTCTTGGCCCAGGGGCTTGCTGTCGATGATGACAATGCCCCGGCCCCTGAAAACGTGCCAGACACAACTCAGACACCAAGAGATGTGTCTTCTGGCCTCTTTGAAGGCCAGCGCTTTTCCTGGAATGGTGTTTGTCAGCGCAAGCTGATGACCAACCAGAAGCTTCCACCAGGTTTCAACAACTGGAGACCTGGCTCCAAGACTTCCTTCGAGTTCTTCCTCCAGCTATTCCCGTCGAATGGCTCAAGACTTGTGTTGTCGAGAACACAAGCGACTCTCTCCGTGCCGCCGGTCTTCAACCCACCAGTTTTGGCGAGATGTGCCGCTTTCTTGGGTTGTGGCTCCTAATTGCCACCGTCGTTGGGTTTCCTCGTCGAGACTTCTTCACAAATCGAGACTACGACGGAAGAATGCACCCTGTCCTTACCGTCTGGCGAAGTACATGTCGCCACGTCGTTTTGAAGACCTTCTGTCACACCTCCGCCTATGCAAGCCAAACCCTCCAGCATTTCGTGACAGGTTTTGGGAAGTTCGAGAAATGATCAAGGCTTGGAGAGATAACATGGCTGCTGTCTTCATCCCGTCTTGGATCGTCTGTCTCGACGAGTCCATGTCGATCTGGCTCTCGTTGGACATGTCCTGGTTGGGTTTTTTGTCGAGGAAGCCTCATCCCTTTGGGAATGAGTATCACACAATCTGCTGCGGATATAGTGGGATATTGTTTGACATGGAGATTGTGGAGGGTAAGGACCGACCGCGTGAGATTGGAGAACCGGAGTTTAGCGAACATGGGAACACTGGTGGCTTGCTCCTTAGGTTAACAAAGTCAATCCACAACTCTGCGAGGTACGTGGTTCTGGACTCTGGCTTTTGTGTGTTGGCTGCTCTGGTTGCATTGCGGAAGTTGGGTGTCTTCGCAGGTGCACTCATCAAGAAGCGTAGGTTCTGGCCACGCTACATCGCCGGAGATGCCATCGATGCCCACATGGCAACCAAGTCAGTTGGAGATTCTGCCGCCGTGGAGGGCTCCCTCAACGATACACATTACAATGTGTGGTGCATGAGAGAGCCCGACTACACAATGAAGATCATGGGCACTGCAAGTGGGCTCTTTCCTGTGGACGATCGAGTTCATTCTCGAACTTGGAAAGAGGCTGGCGAGACCAAGACTGCGTCCTTCAATTACACGGAGCCCTTCTACCTCCATTTCAAGTACCGCCACGCGGTAGATGATCACAACAATCTTCGGCATGCAGTGCCTAGTATTGAGAGGCGTGGGTGACAACTCGCTGGGCTTTGAGGTGTTTTCAGTTCTTGTTTTCAGTGACGGAGGTAAATATGTACCTCGCCTTTCGATTCTTTGTGTGGGATGGCAACGAGAAAATGACTTTGTTGGAGTTTAGGAGGATGTTTGCATGGGAGATGATTAACAATCGAGAGCTGGTGGAAGCAGAGGAGACAGTCAGGCGCAGTAAGAGGTGCAGGAATGTCGCTACGGAGCATTCTATGCAGACGGCGCCCAAGCATGCCAGGCAGTGGACCGGGACGAAGTGGATGCGTGGAGCAAAAAAGGCATACCAACAATACACTTGTGCTGGTGAGCAAAATTCGCACATACTGTGCATGTAACCCCAACTTGTGGCTGTGTCAGTACCATTGGCAGGAGCATTATGCAAAGGTGTTGTTGGATGAATAGTTTGTTAGGGTTAAATAACTCTTTCAATTTTTACGTAACATCCTTGGTTTTCTACATAGTATAACTGGTTAAACCATTTAAGTAACCATAGGTCATTCATACATCGTTGAATAGATCTCGACGAGCTCTAAAAAAGTGCCTAGATAGGTTTTAAATAATAGTTGCGAGAAATATGTGAAAAAAGTGTCTAAAGATAGGGTAGATTCACCTTTTTATGTGTGTCATGAACCGTTATGAAACCGCTCAAATTATAAAAATTATATAGTTTATGCAGCGCCCGCTGTAAAACTGCAAGAAATTTTCCGAGAAAAAAACTCGTTGGACGTGTATTGACTCTCAAGATTTCCCTCACCTTTTTGATAAAATTTATATAGATATATATCATAAAACAGCATCTTTAGCCTGTTGCTAGAGATGATGTAGGATACATCATTATCAGTCATGCACGATAGACCATGGTCTTCTCCGCGAGATCTCTCATGTTTCTCCCAATACTCCAACCAACGCCATTGTCATGCCAATAATTTTTAAGCTTTCTGATAGTATGAAAAAGATTACAAAAAATATGAAGTATGGGATTTATGAAATACAAAGAAATTAAATAGCCTATAGGTTACGAAGCTGTAAGTTTCGGAATCACCCTCACTTAACCGTTGAACTTTTGGGAACGTCATCGTTTTGGCGCGAGCGCATCGTGAACACTCCCTCTGCTTTCTCTAGTAGTAGATCTGTGTTGTGTCTTGCGTATGGTACTATGGTATGGTACCGTACGGTATTGTACCAGTTCGTTTTTAGCCTTCGTTTTGTTTTCAGCCTTCGTTCTCGCGCCTTCCTCTTCTGGTCTCTCACCTTCCATCTCGGCGCTGCCCGGTCCACTCTAGAGTGGAAGTCTTGCTGCCGGCTTCATCATGCCTTCGTCTCGTGGTCACCGTATCACCAACATCGACACGGGCAGTGCTCCACACTCAGTCAGAGTCGAGCGACGGGCGTAAATCCAGAGGGCCAACGCAACACGAGCGCCGCGCCAACGGAAGGTTCGTTGTCGCCATGTCTTGTGCTTTGCCCTCTTTGTTTCCGCAGTGTGCGGCTTGTTGGTGTGTTGCATCACGTCGTCGATGGATTCGCATTGAGCGTGACGAGAAGTGTGATGTGTTTCAAGTCTGGCTGTCGTGCGTGTAATGTCGGCGGGAGGCTCGCGAAGGGACAGCTCGTATCGTGTCGTAGATTGTCGATTGCTGATATTGCTCCGACATGAGCTCTGCTTCCGTGTGGTGGTTTTGTTATCAGGACTGGCTTTTTGCCCTGTTAGTGCAGCTAATACAATGTTTGATGACTGGGCTTGAATTCGTCGCCGAAAACCAAGGAGTAACCACGTGCTGGTAAATTATTCTTCACATGAAGTCCTGTTTAATTTCTTTATGAGCTAGCTGTGTTCCTGCTTTCAGTGGTCTTCACATTAGTGATGCATTGATTCAAATTCTAGTCCTCACTGTCGTGCTTCTTCATTGCCTCATTGCACATGCCTAAAAATGAGCAGGAGCTCAATTAGTCTACAAATATGAAAACAGAACCGTTCCATGCGTCATGAACAAGGCTGCATTCTTTAATCTTGTGGGCAATGATATTCCATCAATACTCTATACAGATGCAACCTCGCCCCACTGCCTAACTTACTGAAATAACACAGTTATTGACACTGAGCCGCTGCGACACCGTTTGCAGCTCATGAAACGACACTTTCGTGGCCCATCATGTCGAACAACGGTAACAACAATAATAACAACAAAGATGAGTCAGACAACCCAGAGTCTCATCAAGACAGTGAGGGCACAGCAATATCCACGAGTAGACAATGCCAATTAACAGTTGCGGCTAAAACTCCCTCTAATTCGTCTTTGCTGCCTCGAAAACGCAATGCAAATAAGTCTCCCATCCCTCCTGGATCAGGCCAAAGTGTCACGCCTGCTTCGACTGTTGCCGCGACACTTGAAAGTGGGGGCATCGACAATCATGAAAAGCAGGATTCTTCATTGAATAGAAATTTGCACTCTGCCTTTGATTCCATTAACCATTGTGAAATCGAGGAAACTGAATCGTGTAGAGACGATGATTCTAATGACGACAGACAGGGAGATGCCGCAACAGGGCTGCACGAACAGCAGCAACAGCGGAGTCAGTCGCCAGTAGAATCCAGAAAGAAGGGGAAACAATCGGATTCAGAAGATGCCCGCCGTCAGTCATGTGAATTGACTATGCCGCGCCCTATGCCCCATCAACAACAAACACCCCCAAGGATACAACAGCATCCTATTCAGCAACTGCAGACAATGCAGTCCCACACCCCAGTGCTGCAGTCCAAGACACAACAACAAAAGCGCTACCGGCAATCTTCCCATACTCTCTTCTCGCCGAAGCCATTTTATAAAGACAAGAAAAGGGGAGGAAACGTAACTGCTACTCATAATGCTGGCGGCACCGAACAAAGACCTCCTCGTCCTGCAGGAGAATCCACACATTCCCCCGACGTTTCTCAACATGCTCTACCTTCGGCAACCGAAAGTATGAATACCAGCACTACCACCACCGGATCGGGGTACGATTCCTCTCCGGCCACTCCGTTTCGTTTCCATGCTTTTCCGGCATCCCTGCCTCGAGTCCATCCAAGGAACGATGTTGCCGACGGTGCTTGCTTTTCCTCCACTCCCTTTCGATTAGACGAATCGTTAGATGCCACACAGCAAAATAATGAGGATGCCGAATCAAATCCTTGTTCGAGTGGCATTACTCCTCGATTACACCTTAGGCCAAAACCTCCCCCCTCTTTCGTTCCCAGCGCATCTTCAAAACAACATCTTCTCCCTCCTCTGTCTCCCGCTACCAGACGCCTTTTTGATCCGAACCGCGATGCTGCTCGACAAATATTACCGATGGCGCCCTCATTTGATGCAATAGACGAAAGTGCCATCTCCGATGCCGTGATTGCCCCCTCTCTTTCGAAAGACCCTGATGTATCGGGGGATTGGAGCGATGCGGGAATGACTTTTACCAATGAGAGAATGAAGATGGCGATACCATCAATGGATAATTTCCCCAGTCACATCACTTCCACTGGAGGGCTAAAGCTGGACGAGGAAGACGAGGACGTTGATACAGTGATGGACGATGATAAGGCTGATTCATGTTTTGATACGAAGCCCGACGAAAACGAAATACTTTGTGAAGATGATTCGAAGTTGCCAGCAGAAGGTCCCGCGGCGGCATTGAGGACGAAATTGGATTTCAATTCCTTCTTTAGTCCACCGCAGAGCACTGAAATTTTGCGACCCCGCACTGGACGGACCAGTGATCAGTCTGCAATCGAAACAACAATGCATCCACACACACCTCGATCATTGGTAGGTGGTCAATTCCATATTCATAATTTGGAAGTATCCCCTATTGTTCGCCTTCCCGAAGATGACGACGAGGGGATAGTCGACGGCGACATCCCAATGAAGGGATCATTGGACGAGGAAGAGTCATTCGAAGACGAAGTTCAGAGGCAGGAGTCTCGTGTACAACGGCAGGACTTCTTTCGGAGTTCTTCTCCGACGACTTCCAATTTCAATCTATCAAACGATAAGGAAGTCGATAATTCTGCAGCATCGTCAACTGTATTTTCCAAAGGAAGTGCAACAGCCACTTCCGCTTCTACCGCGAACGTAAACAATACAACTATCATGTCAAACGTGTCCGGCAGTACACGACCCTATACGCGAAAAGTTCGACCCATGCCTGACACCTCTGCATTTGATGTGTGCACTCCCTCTCAGCAGAGCTTGGGGTCAAAAGATAGCGGGGCGAATTCCCACAAGACTTCAGCTTCAGATCGTTTGTTATGCCCGCCAACTCCAATTAGGACTCCTGCTTGGGCCCATGCTGAGGGTCGACCAACATTTCAACGTGCCAATTCTTTGATATCAACCAAGGTTTTGGCCGCTTGTCCTCCTCGTGTTCTCGACAGTTTATCGTCATTGGAGGATTCGATGCTGGAGAACGATATAAGCGGGAGCACTATGGACCCTGACTCGCATCCCGTGCTGAACTCATCCTTTGCCCCAGTGGCCGAGAAAGACGAAGACGATTTATTTGACGATGAAGGCGTAGAAGGCGATGGGTGCATGTTCCGTCCGTTGAGCGAGAAATTTGAGGAGCAAGCGTCACCTTTCAACAGTGCCGATTTGGCAACGAGAAAAGTCACCAATCCACATGTCAAACAAAACGACGAAATCGAAGAAACAACACTAAACAAAAGCCGTCTCTCTGTCGGAGAAAATTCTCTGAGCTCCTCCCAATTCTCGTTCAGCTCAGACTTCGACAATCTTGGGATTCTTGGCAGTGGCGCATTTGCAGTAGTGTACAAAGTTAGATCAAAACGAGACCAAGCCTTTTATGCTATCAAACGCACACGAAGACAATTTCGAGGAGTCCGGGATAGGAAGCAAGCCATGACGGAAGTGCAGACGATGCAGAGATTGCAAGTTGCAATAGAATCAGCGTCGGCGTCAGCAGCAAATGATAAAGGACATCACAGTGCTGGCAGTCATTCCAGAAGTACGTACGGATTGTATCTTTTGTTCTTCATCCGCGCTTGGCAAGAAGAGGGTTACCTTTTCTGTCAGACGGAACTCTGCAGCCGTGCAACTTGTAGGCAATTGCGTCTATCTCTGACAAGTGAATGGACGCGAGACGTCTTGAAATACCCAAGTCTCAAGGCCTGTCTCGATCCAAACGAAGATGCTGATGAACTGGACCGTCTTCTTCCAGAACGAGCAATCTGGCAAATATGTCACGATATATCTCGTGGTTTGTTCCATATTCATTCCCACGGCATGGTACATTACGACATTAAGCCATCCAATATCTTTTTTGTGTACAATGTCCGGTGGGGCACCATTTGTAAAATCGGAGACTTCGGCCTGGCAGGAGACATCGGCACCGATGATGGACAGGAAGGGGATACGGCATACATGCCAAGCGAACTATTGTCTTCTTGTGTCAAACATCCCGGAGCAGACATTTTCAGCCTTGGCTTGACATTGTACGAAATGGCAGCTGCAGCATCGTGGAATCTTCCACCCGAAGGAAAGCGCTGGCACGAACTGCGAGAGGAATCACACATCCCCGACCTCCCTGCAAGCCGAAGTCAAAGCCTGGTAATGCTCATTCGGTCCATGATTCGACCGACCTCGAACGAGAGACCATCAGCGGAGGACGTTTCCGAACACACTGACGTGAAACGTGCGAGTGCGCTGGCTGATAGTTTTCTGTCGCAATATGTGAAAGATGTGGAACGGTATGATGCTTTGCGGGAAAGGGAGCTTGAGTCAGCAGAGCGTGAAGCAAGGAGGAGGTGAGAACTTTCATTTAAATTGAAGTGAACGTAATCTTATGATGTTTGCTCCTGGACGAACTAATTTAGTTTCTACTTTTTACTACAAGGTCTTCCACCCCAGTGGCACCAATAGTAAATCATCATGGTACCGATGTTCATAGAGCATGGAGCACAAGAACACCCACTAGTGAGGGCCACCAACGGAATTTTTTTTGACATTTTGATGTCTTGTTTGAAGATCTTATCCCCCAAATCTAGCACCAGTTAAATGCCACAATCTTGAGCTTATGGGCTTGTACCATTTATGTTTGTGTATGTGTGTGTAGAAAGAGTAATGTTTATAGTGTTGTTGATAGTTCGTGTGTGAGTCACTCGTCAATGATGTGCAAAGGTTATACGCTCCCATTGTGACTACCCATCCAAACACATCAAAGGTTCCCTTCAAGTCATGACACTCAACTGTATAGCCTTAATACATCCTGAACCTTCCCTAGCACTGGACCAAGGACATCATCTTCCTTGAGCAACTCCAACAATTTCTGTTTTTGCTCACGCACAACATCCTGATTTGAAGTAATATGCTTTCTGTCAGAGTCCAAAGCTTTCATCTCATACAAATCGTTGTACTGGGTGGCAAGAGATACTTTTCTTTGTTGTGAGATGCTTTCACCAAACACAAAGTTAAGTGCTGTCATCATCGAGCCATAGGGGTCCAAGTTCCACTGAGCTGTTTTCATTGTCAGCACTTGAATATGATTATGTGTGACTACATCTGTTGATAACGATGGAGAAAAAATGATCTCTCTACTTTCAATCAATTGATGCAGTTTTACGACATTGTTGGCCATTCGTAAAATATCTTGGCCAGCATGGCCTAATCTATCACCTCCAATGATCTGCCTGGATGTAGAGAGGCGGAGAGCATCGTATTGTTTCAACTTAGTCAAATGATTATAGAGGGGCGCATCTAAAAGTTCAGGTCCATTATCTGGATTTTGAAAGATGGAGCGACACAACGATATGACATCGTCGATTTGAGATTGTGATATTGTCGTTAGAGTGGGCAACATGAGATCAAGCGCTGATCCATTTGTAGGATTTGAATAAAGGTCATAATACGTTGTATCACATGGACTGCAGTCTTCTGTCACCCAAGCTTCTGGAGTAGGCACTTGTGAATGGTAAAAGTAATTCGAGAGCGCCATGTCAAAGGGATCTCGAATCATATGAATGATTTTCGTTCCATAAAATGAAGTTTTTGGTCTCTCTTCTTCCTCACGGTACCTTGGAGGTCGATGATGCGGTTGCAATGGTGTTAAAACTTCACCCAATACATCGATTGAGCAAAAGAAATTAGGTGCTGTGACAATCGATGCTTTACCTAACTCCAATGAAAGAGCCGCACATTTGGTTGTTGGATCGTGATATCTCTTCTGTTGGCGTTTCTTTGGACGACGGTATCTGTAGTCAAGCTCGGCACATGTCCTGTTGTCCTCCTTCCTCAAATGATAGTCAGGATCTCTTTGAAATGTCATTTTATGACGTCTGTTTGAATGCTTGATGATGTCAATATCACGGCCAGAATGACTTCGATGACGCCGGGACCATCTCGGACCGTCGTCGTTGTCATTATCATCGTTGCTCCTACGTAGCCCCAGTTTCTGCCAACGTTCACGTCGCAGTTTGTCATACCTATCTGCGGCTCCGTCTCGGTCCCGCAACCTTGTCGGACCAAATCTGGGTCTCCGTTCGAGTTCCTGCAGCCCCAACGTTTTGCCTTCTGTGAGTAATATTTTCAAAAGGTCGCCTGACAGCTGACTACCAGTTTTGTGATAATGAATAATGACAACACTATAATCCAAAGTACTGTTGGAGTGAGGAATATTGTTCATCTTGATAGTAAAGTTGTTTGAGAGACTTCCGGGGAAATGAGAGTGTTTCAAGTTGACATTGGAGTATCCGCCTTTGACTGACCCCGACTTGTCAAAGCTCATTTGAAGTTGGTTATACGTTCGATTTTGCGATAACAAAAAGTACACGATAACGCCGAAGCTTAATGTCCAACGCAATGAATGGTGTTTATTGCCCAGTCGTCTGTTGTGATGTCCTCGAGTCATGCTTTATTTGGTAGTGTCAGGTAGGTTGGATCAGTAGATGTATGAATAGTAACTGTTGGGTCTGCAATGTGAATAGGAAGGCAGCGTCGTTTGTTGAGTGCGCGTTTTGTGTTGTAGTGCTTGTTGGACAGGAAGAGTCGAAGTTGTCGTGACAATGAATTGAATCTCTTCGTTTCCTAGCCATGATTAGATTTGGTAGTATGTGTGACCTGTTTCTCGTGGCCCAATAAATCATACAGAACATAATATATTGTGCGAGTGTGCAAATTATGAAAATCTAACACACAACACCAACGAACCATGCCGAAAAAAGGTAAACCAGCAGACAAGCCCCGACATGATGAAACGCAAGTGCCAATGTCGCACTGAAAGATCAACCCGAAGAAGTTAACTGGCAAATAAACTTGGCGTGTCATGCATTGACATGACATTGAGCCAGGATCACGTTCGGCATCGCGAGACACGAAAAACAACTTGGCACTAAATTTGTTTTGCCAGCGAGCAGATTGCAACAGAATCTAGACATCATCCATCGAGGGAAATAATCCAGAGAGCTCACGCGACACGAGCCTGACAGGAGCGCATCCAAATAATACGCAGCCAACAATCTCGACCTAAAACCATAACACTACCTGCACACAGGTCAGTAAGAAGACACTGTAGTGAGAAGACGTGTGAAGGAACCAGAGAGACGCCTACTACGAGCGAAGACACAACGAACCAGAACCGTGCGTAGTCGCATCGTATGGTATTGTCTTGCACCATACTACTGCTCTACGGTTATTGTATTGTACCCTATTGCACCGTATGGTACTGTCGCCGAGCCTCCAGACCTCCTCCAGACGCTTACCTTTTATTGTGTATTGTACAGAATACTTGCGCCATCCTGTTCCGTCTTCAGGTAAGATGACCGGAAGGTGCGACAGCGCTTGGTTCTTGAAGGGTCCTTGAACGATGAAGCGTCTCAAAGAAGAAGCATGAATGTCATTATTACGATACAAAAAATTGTATATCAAGATTTTTTCAAAATCTTAGTTGTGTTGGAAACTGAGCCGTTTTCTCCTTCTCCTTCTTCTCCTTCTTCTTCTTCTCCTTCAGTGAGACAGTTTTTTTGCTTTTTGCCAAAACAGGTACAGACCCATCAGTTGATTTGAACTTACCTGTAAATAATTCATTTTTCGCTTGGACTTACATGGGTAGTTATATCATTCTAAGTCAATGCCTACCTTTAATAATATATCTTTTTGTATAACGTATGACATTATTTTCTAGAATGTTTCTGTAAACTTGAAGGGAACATTAGTCACAAATTATCATTTTAATCATACAACAATGGTTCTGTAAACTTGAAGGGAATGTTATCGTGTCACAAAAGAGTGTCTACGTCTAACAAGAATGATTTCGCAAACGAAAAATGGGTACATACTTTTAAAATGGGCGCGCTCTCGCCCATTTGCAACTATGGTACTATAGTACACATTAATTAAGGTGACGGTGTCGCTTATTTTTTTGGCATTTTTTTGGCGCGAGCACGCGAAATTCTCGACATCTCATCATCCCGCCCAAACCATTTTACACGACCGCACCATGGTAAAAAGCCGCTCCACATGATCGATCATATCTCAAAACCACACGTGCCAATAAGATTCCGAGTTCATCCGTCTGTCCCCCTTGACGTGCCCCATCATCCACCACAAACCGTCCTTCACTAAGTATCTTCGTTTTTGTGCTGTGACACTTCACGCACAGCACAATTCCACACACGCAGATTGTCAACCCCCGTCTCTGCCTAGCAAAAACAGCACTTCTCTTCACCGAAAATCAACTCCATATTA
The DNA here is from genome assembly GCA_013187285.1 of Cyclotella cryptica. Classification (NCBI taxonomy): domain Eukaryota; phylum Bacillariophyta; class Thalassiosirophyceae; order Thalassiosirales; family Thalassiosiraceae; genus Cyclotella; species Cyclotella cryptica. Next base: position 240,520 of record JABMIG010000032.1, read on the forward strand.
GCAATTCTTCGACATTATTGCAAGTACTCTCCTATCCTCCATCGCCTACTCTACAAAACAAAGCAAATTGACCAAATTCTTGGTGTATTGCTGATAAACCTAGTTTAGCTTATCATGAGTTCAATCAAACTGGAAAAAGATGTTATGAAGTACATTTTGATACTCAACAATCAAACACCACGTGAGAATAACATGTATTGGATCACCATTGAAGAGATGCGCGATAGGCTTGTCCACTGTGGAGTGGATAAAGCTCTTACGACGAATATAATTGGAGAGGCAGTGAAAAAAGTCAACAGAGGCGAGTCTTTCTTGACGGCGCAATGATGGTAAAACTCCGTATTATCGTCCGGCCATCTATTCAAATGAAAGCGGGACTCCCAGTGATCAACGAATTATTCATAAAGGATCAAAACGTCTTCCTATCACACCACAACGAGACTACTTCAAATTAACCGAACAAACATCAAATATGTTGGCGACGGTAAATCAAGCACTTGTACAATTTGATAATGATTCTCATTCGCAATACAAAGTCCAGGCAGCGGCTTTACGCAATCAACAAAACACTGCAGCTCTAACTATTCAATCTGCAGTTAGAGAATGGCAAACTCAGTTGAGAGCGGAATACTGGGAGTGGCGATGCCGACAACGTACAAAGATTTCACGTGACATTGCAAATGACAAATGCAATTCAATCAACAACGAGTGATTCCATTGGACTTGTTGACTTTGAACAATGTTGTAGCGATGATGAGTCAATTTATGAGGATGACTGTTGCGAAGATGATAATGACAAACTCGGTGATTGTTATGAATTTCATCCCAATTTGGAACCAGCAGATTTCTCTCACATAGTAGGACGATGGTTATGGTATTTTTAATTTGCGCATGATGACTGAGTTCATTACAAATCTAACCCGACACGCTGCTCAATGCTCTGCACCTCTTGAGATCACATCGATGGACAAACGTTATGGCGCGGAATCGATCAATACTGGACGTGCTGTCGCTGTAAGGGCGCTTTCGATTGAGAAACTGCAAGTGGATTAGAAGTGTAGTACAAAGAGGTAAGGGTTGGTCAAGGCTACAACCTGCTCTTAATCTTGAGTTGGCAATGGGAGCGAGAGTCAACGGCATAAATCATGAGAAGCTCATTGGCTTTCTACAAGGTTCAGTTGGTATAAAAACCATGTCCCGGCGGAATCAAAAGCATATTGACTTAAAAATCCGTTGTGCAATTTCACAGTTGTATGAAAAGAGGCAAGAGGAGAATCTCAAGGAGCACGTTGAAGCTTGTCAGCAATTGCCGGATTATGAACCAATATACTTCCTCTACAATGGTGAATGGTGTCAGGCAACACCGGGTCCAGCAGCAATGGATGGTTGCGGAGTGCAGCGGTGTTATGATCACAAAGTAAAGAGCAGTGAAACTGCTTTAATTGTACAGAGTGGTGTCGTCCGTGTCCCAATTGCATTAGTACATTCGCAGGTGAGTGCCGTTTCATTTATGCTTTGTATTTGATTTACATCGACACAGATTAACATTTGCACTACTTCTTTTCAAAGAATAAATGTATCCGTTGTACTTTAACATTAAACAGACAGATAGAAGAGTGGGAGGCACAAGGAAATGAATTCACTGTTGAGGACCTACACAGATTCGCTTTAAATCATGAAGGGATTTGTTATCGAAAATCCAACTATTCATCTGCGGGTGC